>VZTT01023118.1:1526-46295 GCA_013400855.1 Buphagus erythrorhynchus
ACTCAAGCCGTGTTTTCCTATTCCCACAGAAGTAAAGCCACGCTGCGTGTCAGCTGAGAAAGGCCCTTGAGGAGGAAAACCCAAGTGTCGCTGTTGCCTGGAGTCCATGCCTGGTTTTGAGGCCACACGTGAGGAATTCGGCGCCAGCTTTCAGGCAGTGCAGGAATGAGCTCCGGAGGGCAGCGGCAAGTTGGGGTCAGATCCCAGCTGGGCAGCGGGGGCTCCCCGGCCAGGACGGGAGGCAGCACCGGGACATCGCCCTGCGCTCCCACCCCGCAGCACAGCCCGCAACAAGGAAAAGCCTGCACATCTGCTCTCTTCTTCTTAGCCACAACAATCTTCTTTTACACATTTGGGTACATAAAAAAAAAATAAAAAAAAACAGAGGGGCAACTCTGTTTTCCAGATGAGTAGAGACTCATCCTGTGTGGCTGATTCAATCCCCATATGGAGCTGAGAACATCCAGAACACAGTGATGGGAAAGGCTGAAGCTACTGAGGCTTGGTTAAACATTTGCTGTAGACGAGAACCCAAATATTCAGTGCCTCTGCAATTTTGTGTCATAATAACTGGGATGAAAGCTCTGAAGAGAGTCTTTTACAATTATGCTTTTATCACTAGAAATGTCTTTAGAACAGCCTATCCAATTTACTTTTGTCATTCCCAATAGCAAAAAAAAAAAAAAAAGGCACTGATGGAAATGAAAGTTTAAACAAAACCATTTTAAAAGCTCACCCAAATTTAGATGATCTGAAAAGGGAAGGTTTGACTTTGTTTAATTGGAGCCAGGTGACTCACGCTCAGAGCTCTGGGGATGCAGGAGAGGCGGCTGCTGGGATCTCCTCAAGCTCTGAGGGAATGTGAAGTGGGAATGCTCTGGATTTTTATTTTTAATCAGCCTGGTACCTTCAGAAACACTCATACAGGTAACCACAAAGCAGGAGAAGTTCATGAGAGACTATAAACTATATGACAAGAGAAAGCAGCCCTACATAAAAGCATAAATAAATAGTTGGGAGCTGTGTTCCAGGTTCTCCAGCTTGTCTGTCTCTCTCACTTAACAACATTTTTGAAGGATTTAACTTCAGATGCTACAGAGCAGCAGGCAGGAAAATGAAAAACCCACCTGGGGGGATGTGGCTGGGCTGGACCTTTCCAATGAATCCAACACTGCTCTGTTTTCTTCTTTCTTTACTATATTTTTTCTCTTTTTGAAAGCCACACCCTGACATAAATACTCTGTGTACAGCAGAATCTGCCACTCACAGATGTGGGATTATGAACTGCTCGAGAGAAAAGCTGACAGCATTAAATCTCCATCTCTAAAATAACACATCCCAGTCTGGCTGCTCCCTGCAAAAGGCAGCTGGATGAGCTCAGTCACTGAGCTCTGCTGGATTGTTCAGGAAGAAGAGCAATTGGAGATAAATGTAGCAGTGATTTTTGGGGTGTTAACTCCTCCTCCCCAGCACCAAACACAAACCTAACCCATGGAATTAAATATAATTAAATTAAATACATGCCAAACTGTGGTGAAATACTCAGTCTGAGGTGCTGCTGAGCTTTAGCAGAGAATTCAGCACCCAGGGCTGACCTGCCCCTAAACCTTCCTAAACCCAGATCCTCAGAATTTATGGCAAGGAACTTGAATTCCTTATTTTGAAGGTGAAAGTTTCTGTGCTCTGTCAGTGGGGTGCAGTCAGCCCCAAACCCCTGATCTGGACAGGCCTGAGGATGCCCTGACTTGCTCACACACAGAGTTCATGGCTCTGAATTCAGGCTGCCTCTGAGACAGCAGCTTCAGGGATTTCATTTCAGTTTCCCAGATTTCTTTCATAAAGAAAGAAATATGAAAGACATTTCTTTCATAAAGAAGTGGACTGAAGTTTTCAAAATTTAAACTTAACAAATAACAACCCCCCCAAAACTTTAACCAACCAAACAAGAAGTTTTGGCTCGGCCAGCACAAAGGAGTGGTGGGTATCAGCCTAATTTCTAATTTGCATTAGGCCAATGAACTGCAGACAGACCATAAAGAAATTGAATAAAAATCAGACTGCAATCTCAATTTCCCTGTCAAATGCAACCCCTCTGTGCCTGAAGAAGAATCTATTCCTCCTATAGTCCGAGGGAAAAGGAGGAAGGGAAAATCTGTACGAAATATCTCTTTTACAACCCAAGAGAAACAGAGTTTCTGTCAGTGCTCCCAGTCATCTCAGTGTGTGCCCACCTGAATTTGCTCACGAGTCCATGGCAGACTCAGCACTCTGAGCCTGGAAGATTTCCAGGCTTTTTGCCTCAGGGCTCCCAGGGATACATCAGCTCAGGAGCAGAGCAGGGAGGAAGGTAATTTCCTTTTTGTGAGGATAACTTCACTTTCAATTCAGCTGTACCCACACCAGTGGTACCAGTCAGTGAGTTATTTGTTTGAAGACCTATAAAGGAAAGTTTTATGCACACAATTAAAGTAAAATAGTTCTTTTTAGTACTTTAACAGCACATGATTATTTTTAGAGTGCACATAGGCAAAGTAGTTTACTTACTACCTGAGGTAGAATGTAGCAGCTTCTTGCAACAAAATGGTTCATAGACTGGAGATCAAAATTAGAATGAGCTTTTACTTTAAATTTAGGCAGAGAATTCCCTGCTCTCCATTTATTGAATGGTGACATAGCTGCCACAACACTATGGATTACTCTTGCTAAGAGTATGGGGACGAAACCCAAATGTAAATGAAAAGCAGTCACGGCGGAGCTCCGGGAGCGGGGCAGAGGCAGGAGCCTGAGCTCAGAGCTCCGCGCATTTCCTGCCCGCTTCCCAGCAGAACAATAGAGCTGAGGAACAGCAGCTTCTCACATCAGCTCTCAGCGAGCTGGGGAGACAAAACAAAATCACTTCTCTTGCTCTGCTGACACAGAACACTCCATTCAGGTACACTGGTTTATGACCTGACTGGTAATGATGCTAATAAAATTTACAAAGTCAAAATCCATCTAAAGATTTGTGCTAAATTTCCACTGACCTAACGAAGCAATTAAACACATGAAGTCCAGTGCAAATGGAAGAAGAAACTTCCACCAGAATCAAACATCCTGTGTCTCAGAGCAGCCTGCTCCTTTCACCAGGAGGGAAAACCCAGGAGTGTGAAGTCACCACTGTACAGCAACAATTCCAAACTAAAAAGAAAAATCTTGTACAAATCCCTAAATCAAACAAAGCCCTTTAGTTGTAACTGGGAGCTGCACAACATTTCCCAGCACTGTGTGTCTTCCATGCCGAGCTGCTGGCAGGAAATATTTGTTTAAGTGGCACTGTACTTTGCAAATATCCCTTATTACTAAAATAAAATGTTAGCAATGATTCATTGAGTGATTAACGGAGTGACTTCAGCTCTGGGTTTCCCAGGATCCCCCGTTTCCTTCTCCAAGACGAAACTGGAGCAGTTCTCTGCCATGATCCTGGGGGGGCTTGAAAGGGACCTCAATATTTCACCTGGTCTAACCTTCAGTGGGAAGGGAGCCCAGGTGATGATCTTTACCTTCCTATCTACACATTTAAATAAACAAAACCCACATCACCTCTAGGTTAGGAATCTAATTATTAGATGTAATAACAAATTACTGTAATAAACTACAAAATCCACATCGACCTTGATGAAAATATTCATATTAACTCCCAAAAATATTTTTACTTTGTATTTCAGCAGTAAACTTGCCATTGTGTTGCTGCAGGGAAGGAGTTGATAAAAGTCTGGCATCACTGCCTTTCTGTGCCAGATTTATAGGTTATTATTAGCAGAAGGCTCAGCTATTTATCCTGAGTTCTGTTACAGTGGCTTTCCAATGTGATGTGCTAAAAGGTCGGGGAAAAAACCATGAACCTTTCAGAAAGCTCCTGCAGGGCATCACTCTCCTTGCCTGCGTGGAAGCTGAGTGTGCTCTAACCCAAGGTGGGAGAAGAGAAGGTTTGACAGGTGCTGCAGAGCCCAGGAACCCTCCCAGCCTCAGGAATGCCGTGGGCTGCAGGGAAGCAGCCTGGAACCCTCCCTCCCCTCCCAATCCCATCTGGACACCTGAGGCTCCCCCTGAGCTAGAATCAGCTCTTGGGGTGTTTAATCTCATGACAACATCCCCTGACAGCAGCATCTCTGCTGGCAAGTGAAATGAAAGATTAACTTGATTACACATTATTTCCTGATTAATTAATAGATTAGGCACTTCCAATTCATGTTTAAATGCCTGATAATGATCTCACGCTCATATAACAAATCACTGATTTATATACACACAATCTAAACTTCATTTTTCATGTGACAGATTATTTTCTTCCTTTCCTTGCCACATAATTTGCAAACTCCACTGCAAATACAGTTGCTTGTTTCACTTGCTTTTTGGCATCAGATGACTCATCCAAGGAATATTTTGGCAAGAATGATCTTTAGCCATCTTCCTTATCAGGCTGACATGACAGAGTAGCACAGAAAACACCCTCTGTTTTAAAAGAATTCCCTGTTAACAAGTTGAAAAATGAAAATGTAGCTATTGTTTTTAAAGAGGGCTTTACAAAAGCGACTGGAAATCCTGCAATCAGTTTTTAAATGCCATTGTGAGGGTGGTTTGTTTAAATTTACGTTTTTCCTTCTGGCACAACAACACAGGGCTGCCCTGAGAGATGTTATTGTCCTGAGTGCAGCTGAAAGCAAAATGTGGAGAGCCTCCTTCAAGCAAGAGAAATATGAAAAACACTCCAGGAGCAAAGCAAGGGCTGGGATGTTTTGAAGTGTGGAAGCTCAGGGCACCAACACCTCCAGTGCCTGAGCTCTCCTGAGCCAGGATCCAGCACTGGGAATTCTCATCCTGCTGGGTCCTCACCAGCCCTGAGCAGGGCACTGGGTGATGATCGGATAAAGGACACCCCAAATAAAAATAATAGAAAATATCTAGCAAGGCACGCAGTGCCCAATAATGCTCCTCTATTGCAGCATCAGCTCAAATTGGGTTTTTTCTGCTCATCTTCCTACCTTTTCATGCAGCTCTTCCACTCACAAGTGTATGTAGTCTGTATGTTCCCATTCCACTAATATACCTGTTATATTCCTAGAGAAAAAAAGCTACTAAAAAACTCTCTTCCTACTGAATTTATATCCTTTATTCTCCTAGTATGCTCATTTTTCCTGGATTAACAAGTCTAACTCTTTCCTTTGAGCCCCTGCAGAGGCCCAGCCAACAGCAGCTTGTCTTCACATCCTGTGACATCCATGTGGCAGCAGCCTTGGATGAGCTGCCTTGCAGGGCTTGTACAATTCATTAGTCAAAATGCCACACTGATGCAAAGAAGGCAAAGTTTGTCTGATTGGTGTTTTATCTAAGACAGTTGAGTGGCCTCAAAGCAATTTTGGGAGGAGACACAAAGAGCAGCTTCTTATTGACATAGCTCATGCTTAGTGATGAATGGCCTTGCAGGAATCATCCTCCCATGTCTTTTTTCTCCACCCTAAAACAGAACTTTGCTGCTGACCCCTTTGCTGACCCTCCCAATGGTGAAAAGAGAACACCAGGCAGGGCAGAGCCCTCCCAGCACTGGGGATGGGGCATCATGTGCACTGTGCAGACATTCCTTGGGTTTTCATCAGGGAAGAAAATGCAAACACCTGCTGGAACTCCGAATGCAGGATTTCAACACAAATTCTATAAAGAATGAGGAGTTCAGTGGGACTGATATAAAGCACAACTGAGTGTGCAGCCCCTAAACAATGCACAGGTATCCATACATAGATCCAGATTTATTTATCTCAGGGCAGCAATGGCCCCTCTGCACTGCACAGCTCCCACCAGCCCCGGCAGGATCCAGCCTCACAGCTCAGACTGCACAGTCAGTCTTTGCTAATCTTGGCCTAACTCAAAACTCTACTTATCTTTTCCTTTCTAAAGCATCCCCAGGACAAGACTAGAATCTCTTTTGAAATGCAAAGGTTCTATAATAAAATTTAGAAAGCACATATGGTACAAATATCAAGCGTGAACATCTCTTCCCATCTTGTACGTTTCAAAGCCTGTGCAAACAGCACTTTTCCCTGGTTTTGATCATGCAGCCAAAATGAGTCATCTGTGAACAATTATGGCTCTGGCAGGGGCCTGACTGTTGGAGAATGAAAGGAAACACTTTATTATTGAAATGATCAGTATGCCAAGCTGAGAGGCAACTGTAGAGAATGTTAAGAGTCCTTTATGCTCCTTCAGCTAGCCAAATCGAAAGCAGAGGATGCAGCACTCCCCTCTCGGACACCTGAGTCGAGAATGGGCAAGGCAAAGCACGAGGAAGTGAGAGCTGTGGAGATGGGCAAGGGAATATATGGCAGGAAAAGAAACACAACCTTCAAGCAGGAGGCCTGGCTTAAGAAAGTGTTGGTTATTCCTGGCTCAGTTCTCCCAGGGGAGTCGTGAACGTATTAAAGGAACACACAGTCAGAGGCCTCCGTGCTGAAATCTGAAACTATTAAAGGACATTTGTTGGGAGTTTGGGACTGGCTGAGTTTAACAGGCTCTTCTGAAAGAGGATGAATGGAATTCCCCTCGAGGAGAAAAAATAGCAACCAAACCGTTTAGTAGGAACATGGATCTCCCAATGTGCAGCCCATTTCAGCAGTGATACTGCTGTGTCTGGGTTTGCTGCCAGCAGGGACTAGGTAGGATCCCTCTGCAATTCCAAGGTAACTCCAGATCTAAGCTTCTCACTGAGAGCTGGGCAGGGCAGGGAGCTGGGCAGGATATTGGTTTGATGGATTTGGCAAATGAGACGAGCAGGAGATGATTTTAAAATTGGACTATGAACAAGCAGTGTATGAGCGAGTAATTCTTGTCCTCTTTTCCATGAGCAGCTTGCAGAGGGAGGGGGAACAATGTGGTGATCACCACCCAGAGCCTGCAGACTATTTAAAGACCATGAGGGCTGACAGGATGACAAGGGAGACTCTTGTACACAGAACTGCTAATGGAAGGTGTAGGGGGGAGATCAGGGAACAATCTGGGAAGAGCACATTTTGCACTCCGAAATTCAGGTCCAGCTCCCAACAGAAGAGATGCTGGAGGAATTTGAGATCAATATTCTGACAGCAGGACCTCTCAGGTCTGAACATTAGCTGACAAATACCTTGCTGTTTCTGAAACCCTGAGGTTTGACAACCTTTGGAACAGATTATCCCACCATCACCACAGTTTGGGCAGCGTGGATCCAAAATGAAGAGCCCTGGCAGGCCTGGAGGCCAGGCTGAGCTCGCAGGCTTTACATCACCTGAGGGCACAGGCTCACCAGTATGGGGGGATTCCTGCTGGCCAGGGCTAAAATGTAACTTCCCTGTGATCCTGAGCAGGGCAGGGAATGTTTACAGGTGTGGTATTTGTCTTTGCAGCAATGAGCCTGGGAAAAGGTTAGATCCTGCCTGCTTCAGAGTTCAGAGACCAGGAACCCCACATCTACTGTGTCAGGGCAAATGCAAGAGACTGCAGGTTCCTGCTCCTGACGGGGTTTTGGAGAGTCCTGTTTAGCTCATTATACAAAGGCACTTTTGCTCCTAACAGAACTCTTCAGGACAGGCCTACAAATTTTCTCCAGATCTACTCCAAACAAGACAGCCTGGCAAGCAGGGACACACCTGAGATGGTAAAACACTTAGCAGCAATGCTGAAAACAGACATCAGGAATTGGGAATTTCCCAAATGCTCATTCATTGCAATTTCAGGAAGTAGCCCATGGTTACCTTCACACAGTAAGTGGCAATCCTACATGGAAAGCATCTTGTTTCAGTCAGGAGCAGCCTGGAATGTCATCTTGGCAGCAACTGGAGTGCTCTTTTTGTTTGGGTCGTGTCACTCATAAACTTCCTTCCATAACACACTGAGCTGGGTATAAACCCACATAATACAGGGTATTGTGGAGCTTTTCCCAGCTGTGGCCAGGCTGTGCTTTGCTCACATGCACTGTACCCCTCTCTGCAATTTGGTTTGACTCTTCTGAGCATTCCTAGGTCACAAACAAGCCCCCAGAGTCCATCACTGCTTTGACTTTGCAACAGAAATGAGATTGTTTCAATTTAAACCATATAAAACCAAGACAATGTCAGTAGTCTTGGAAAAACATTTGTTATACACACTGAGCACAGAGGAAGCTGGGAGAAGGGGGGAGCTTTTCCAGCTGAAAACGCCAGAAACGCCAGTGCTGTGTCAGCACGTTAAAGCCAAAGGAAAACTGCTCTGTTGTGGACACAGCCCTGCTGCAAATCCAGCTGCTCACAGGGAATTCCTTCCCAAGGCAGCACCCGGGAAGTGCCCCAGGGGCGAACTCTGCTGTGGCCAGCGCTGGCTCTCAGGTTCCCGCATTTCAGCACCGGCATGGGCTGCTCCGCGGCAGGGCTGTCCCTGTCCCTGTCCCTGTCCCTGTCCCTGTCCCTGTCCCTGTCCCTGTCCCTGGCAGGGCTGTGTCTCGGCAGGGCTGTCCCTGTCCCTGTCCCTGTCCCTGTCCCGGGCAGGGCTGTGTCTCGGCAGGGCTGTCCCTGTCCCTGTCCCTGTCTCTGTCCCTGTCAGGGCTGTGTCCCGGCAGGGCTGTCCCTGTCCCTGTCCCTGTCCCTGTCCCTGTCCCTGTCGCGGGCAGGGCTGTCCCTGTCCCTGTCCCTGTCCCTGTCCCGGAGCAGGCAGGATCCGCACGGCTCTGCTGCCGCCCGCAGGCAGGAGGGCGCCGGCTCCGCCTGGGATCGCTGCCACATCCCCGGGACAGAGCGGGCTTCCTCTTAAATATCCCTTTCCATGGACCTTAGGAAACATGTTCCCTGCTTTTTTTCCCCGCCCAAATGCTAAAGAACATAAAAAAAAAAAGTAACATCCCTTTTAGTGAAGTTTGTTACTATAAGCTTCATTACTTCCAACCTAAAAAAGTCCAACAAACCACAAATCCTTGTGTTTTGAAATAATAACTAAATAAGGAATAGCCCAGGTGAGAGCACGACAAGGCAGCTGAGGAGTAAAGTCAGTGGCAATGCAGCAGAGTTAAACATGTGTAGGTTTTATTTCTAGCGACACACTGAGGAACAGTTCCTAACTCGTGCTGCTGTATCCCAGGCAAGTTTGTCCAGATTTCACATACAAAGAGGTCAAGTGTGTTTTTTGGACTTGCACTGCTGCATCTTCTATTTTGTTCATTAAAAATGAGTCAATTATGTAAGATGCTGACCAGTATGAGGGCAAATTAGCAAAACTCTTAAACCCATGCTTAATTCCAAGAATATGACTGAAGAAAATCTAAACAGCCCAGGTTTCATTGCTTCCATCTGTAACAGCACACAGGCCTGGGTATGCTCCCAAGCTTTCACCCAAATCACTTCCTGGCCATCACAAAGGTTTTACAGCCCTGCCTGGGAACCTGCCCAGCTTTCTCAACCTGATTTTTTCCATGTCATACTAAAAAGCATATGTGGATTTAATAATTGCTAATCCAATGACTGCATTACTTTACTGCATAACTGAGCTAAACGTGCCAGCATCAAATGATCCCAGAGCCCTGGACAAAACTGAACGTCTGGAATACGTCTCTGCTCTCAGAAACATGTGGGATGCAGCCAACAACCACTATGGAACACATCCTGTGCCCAGGGCAGAACTCTGACAAGGAATGTGACTCCCAGGTGGGAGCTGAGGTACTGTGTCCAGGCAGTCAGAGGCACAGCAGTACTTGGAGCAGATTTTAGGGAATCTCTTCCCTATGAGAAAGGGATCAGAGAAGTATTGAAGAACAGGAGTTATTGCTGCAGTGCACTCCTAGACCTTGCTTCGGACACAAGAAGAATCAAGGACTTGCTTGGTGATTTGTGACCACCAGATGAAGCAGCTTTCCTTCCCTCTCGAGCCCCCTGTGACATGATGGCCATTCCCAGGGAATTTTCCCCTTTCCCATGGAAGAGGCCCCAGCTGAAGCACGCAGGATTTTGGTAGAGCTGCCTCATCCCAAGCAATGCTGTCACTCACTGTCCCCAGTGAAGTGCTCTGGCCCATGGGCCCAGGTCTGCTCTCCAAATGCCCAGAGCACCTCCAGCCTGTGGAAGGATGATGAAGAGCCTCCCACCAGGAGCACAGGAGAGGAGGTGGAGGAAGCTCCTGGCTATCTGCCAAGCCTCACCACTCTGCTTTTTCATTTTTAGTTTCTGCTCTTTGCTGGAAAGTTTCTACTTAGCTCTGGTTTCCATGGCAACTGCATTTCTTGCCTTTCTTCTCTAGCATTAAATTTTTTATTTGATTTCCCTTCTTCCCAAGACATGACTCTCTTTTCCTTTTGTAAAAAGGAATTAAGTGTTGTCTTCTCTTTGGTTGTTGATATTTTTAAAGGAGGTAGGAGACACTTTCACTCAGTCACAGAATCCGTCTAGAAAAGCAGCAGAGATTTAATCTCCCAGGGAAGAATGTCAGGGGATTCCCTTGCAGAAAAGCCTTTTACTGTAATTATCTTAACAAGGTTATGACATGTAAGAGTTCCAGGTACTGTGGAACCCAACATTTTTAAAAAATTGGCTGCTCGTTTTTATGAATCTGACCTGGCCATTTTTTCTCCAAAATTAAACATTTTAATTTCTTTTTCAAGCATTACTTGTGACTCTTGAGAAGTCTCAGAAGAGTAGTTTAATATTGGAAGTGCACTAGGAACGTGGTCTTCAGTTCCAGATGCAGGAGAATTCCAACTTTCCACTGACAGTGTTGTCACCTGGCTGGGAGTGAGGTGTTGGGGTGAAGCTGAAGGACCCTTCCTTCCCCTGCCATGGTCACTCACTCACAGCAGTGCCCTGCACACCCTCACACAAAGCACACAGAGACAAAATCCTCACAACTCATGCAGCTTAAGCTAATTAATTTGTCTTACCCTTGTCATGTTGGGACTGAATTAATCTGACAACCTCAATTCATTTGAGAAGGAAAAAATTCATCAGAATAGCAAATCTGGATTAGATTTACCAATTTGGTTTTTCCAAGCTTTAGCTTCATCGTAAACACAATTTATATGCTGCAAAGCCCTGAAATAATACAGGTTTTCATGCCAGTTCACTATGAAAGATTCTCTCCACATCTAAATTCTCCAGCACACCCAGGCCATAAACTGACCCTCCTGTACAGTTGTAGATTACAAGGTTTCCAGTCTTTATCTCTGCCTAGTGGGATTTCACAGTAAATTCTTTCAGGACTGAATAATTAAAAGAAGCAAAACCACAGCATTTGGCTCACAAGGCAACACAAACAAATCTGTCCATGGGTGCTATCTTGTTTGCAGCACATGTGCACAGATTTACATGTAGAATTGAGGCTTAGTGTTCTGTTTGTTTAGATTTTTCATTATTCTGCACCCCAAGCGTAAGGTAAATTGTATAAAGACTGAACTTGGAACAACTTTAAGACTGAGCCGATCATCTTAAATCATTTTATAAATGCAATTTTGCACTTTTTAAAGATACTTACTACTCAAAAGAAATAAGGGAAATGGTCAGAAGTGAGCAGCCCAGTCTACCATACTTGGTTCATGTCTTTCTCCTGCTCTTGAATTCCCTCCTCCAAGGAATATCTAGGTCAGGAATTCACAGGATCTTATAGAAATCTGGCAATATTCAGTGTGTTTGCCAACCAAGCTATTTGAATTGTCAGATATTAAATATATGTGCTAGGATCTGTACTGTAAAATCCCATTAAAACATACACTGTGCATGAAATCCCCATGGATTGGCTTCACTGCAGGCCAGGTCCCCCACTTGGAGTCAGGATCAGGAGGAAAGTTTCAGACATGTGAGCATGGCCTCCCTGCTTTCTTCCCTCGCAGCTCCCAGGATTAGGGATTCAAAGAGCTGCTTTAGGCGTAGTCCCCTAAATCGCAGCCATAATGCAGCTTTTATGTGGCCACGGCCGGGCCTCATGTCTGCACTGTTTCAATTCCCAGTGTGGGGATTGATTCAGGCAGACAGCAGCTTACTCAGCTCTCTCAGCTGCTGTGCTGAGGCGAGAACATCCAGCAGCCCCTTGCTCATCCTCGCTTGATTTAATGATTTGCTGGCCAGACTACAGAGAGCGGCTCAGGAACTCCTACCCAGCGTGCCATGATTTGTGGGTTGCTGTTGCTCATCTGTAATTGCAACGAGAAATGCTCATCAATCATTCCAGCTCTCCAGCAGAACGTTGGGAGATACAGCAATGGAGAGCTTTCAACCTGGCCTATCTTTTTGAAAACATTCTAATCCTGCAAATAAAGATCTGGATGCTGTCCTGGTGCCAGGATGAGAGCAGCTCCTTTCTGATCCCAAGGGGCACAACCATCCCTCGGTGAAAAGAACCAATATTCCTCCCCTGAGAGTAGAGACAAGAGGAGGCTGGGAGTAAAATCTGCTAATCTTCATTGCTGCATTCATTAACACCAAACTCTCAAGTCACAACATCAAAACATTTTTCTCCACCTCTCTTGGAGCCCCTTGGAAGGGACTCTAAGATCTCCCTGGAGCCTCTTCTCCAGGTTGAAGAGCCCCAGCCCTGACAGCCTGTCTCCAGAGCAGAGGCTCGTCCTTCATCATTCACCCTAAATGTCCAGAACTCCAGTCTGACAAGAGTGCCCCTCTCCCATTCCCTGTGCCTGAGCTATCCGAGCCCAATTGCAAACATTTCCTCTCCTCTGTGAAGCACAAGCTGAAAATCATCAACACTTAGTCCCCAGTGGGACAAGAGAATCCCTGTAGGTAAACCCAAGACTGAATGGGGATTCCTGGAAAGCTGCACTCCAGATCTTTGTAATCCTTATCAGCCTCGTTATTGCTCAGCCAGATTTGAAAACTCTTTTTCTAACAGCCCTGTGAGCAGCACACCTTCCCAATAAGGTCCAGGTTTGAACTGCTCACATTCATTTGCTGCAGTCTAATAGAACACAATCTTAACACAATTTATTGAGACAATTAAAATTCAGAAAACAAGCTTCTCCGTGCTCCATAAAGCACAGCAAATTTATTTGCTGCAGTCAGTAAAACTCTGCTGCCTAAAGCTGTGCAGTAACTCAGCAGGGCCTGGCCAAGGGACTGTGGGACCCTCAAAGCTGGGTTGGGATAATCAATTAGAGCTGGGGCTGCACTGGGGC
The DNA here is from genome assembly GCA_013400855.1 of Buphagus erythrorhynchus. Lineage (NCBI taxonomy): Eukaryota > Metazoa > Chordata > Aves > Passeriformes > Sturnidae > Buphagus > Buphagus erythrorhynchus. Next base: position 14,668 of record VZTT01023118.1, read on the forward strand.
TGCTGAAGGGACCCCACAGCTCCCAGGCCCTTCCACACCTGGAGAAGCAGAAAAAAGATTCAGGAAAGAAAAGCTTTGGAGGGTCTGTGGTTGGTCTGTGCTCAGCTGCCGTGTCTACCAATAATTGTGGCCAGTTTTGAAGCTGTACATTTATACTATCCAGTATTTCAACTTCCCTTAACCAACGGCAAAACAGAGTGGATTTTTCATCCACCAAATAAAAAAAGCCTCTCTAGTTTGGAATTATTGGCATCATTACAAATGTGTAAGAAGGCTGCAAGCATTTGGAAACACCACGCTCAAACTCCAATACATACATTTATGCAATGAAATCACTTAATTTGAAACAGATCACCAAAAAGCCAGCTTGCATTTAGGCTGCCTCAAAGAAGAGATGTCACGCTAGAGATTTTCCCAATTACTTATAAAATAATCAGTTCTTTAAAGTTATCTTGTTTGAGAGGTAATTATTAAGTGAATTTAGAATGTAATTGCTCTGAACAATGATAAACTTGTATTATACCCTGAGTAAGCACTACAGGCAGGTGATAAATTGCAAAAGTAATGCTACATCAGTTTAACTTCCTGCCGAGTCACCCTGAACTGCTCCAGCCTTGCACAAAATAGCCCCTGCTTTCATTACTAATAAAACACAGAATTAATTACTCAAAATAAAAGAGGCCTTGAAAATGTGCCGAGACACTGAACCATGCTGGCTTTTGCATTCTTTTTCCCTTTCTTTTTTCTCCTATAAGGAACCTCAAACCTCAAAGCCAGCTGCAGCACACGAGGTTTTGTTCCAGGACTCTTCCATTCCCAAGTGGATGCTCAGGACCTGCCCGCACAGCAGACTCTCCACTCACCATACTCCTCTCAAAACACTTACACTGATGGCTGACTGCACCACGAGTTTCATTTCTCTGACTGGATTATGATAAAAAATAGTTCAGTTTTGGAAATTCGCTCAAGCAGTGGAAATATTTTAGACCAGGATCCAAAACTTTCAAATGTCTAGTGCTGGACTGGAATTCTCCAGGGACTTCCAGGCAGTTCTGCTTCAGCTTGAACAAGAAGAATCCCTGGCTTGTTATTATTAACAGCTGGGAACCTTTATTTCCCTATTCTCCTGTAAGAAGGATTCCAGTTTCCCCCAGAATCTCATCATTATAGAACATGTAAGTTTAGAGCTGTGCCTGTTTGCATCTCAGCAGCTCTCCAGGAATTTGCTTAAAGATGAAACATCACCCAAAGTTTCCAGGGTTTTAGCTCCTGACCCCTTTGTGTCACCCCCCACATGCTGACACGGGGCTCTGGCAGTGGGTGAGCTGCACCCTCCTCCCTCAAAGTGACCTTGTCACATGCAGGACCAGGAAAAAGCCATAAAACTTCTTTAGAGAAACACAAACACAAGGTTCCCACCAATTCCTAACCAGAGCATTGAAAAGCTCTTGGGCACCAGTCCAGCCCTTCTGGCAGCACTGTGCTCATGGAAGAAGAGAGCATGGGAGACAGAATCCAAGCAGCACCAGGAGCCTGAGCAGCCAAAGAGCTGCACAAGGAGCCCAGCATGGCTCTGCAGGGCCCATTTTGTAGCCCAGCACGAGGCTGAGCTCAGCCTGGTTGTGACAAAGCCCCTGCTCAGCCTTGGGCACCTCCTCTCCTGGCTGACCTTGAGCTCTGGCTGTGCCTGCAGAGACAAAACTCTTCCTCCCGTTCTGGGGCACCCAGCTGGGGATGGACCCTCCAAAGGAGAGGCCTTGGAGGTTTTCTGATTGTCAGAGACTGTGTGGAAGGGGCTTCATGGACCTCCTAGGGTTCCCCTGCAACACCTCCTGATGTAAGGACATCTCTGCTTCTGCTGAGCCCTGCAAAGTCACTTTTGCAGCTCTCTGAGGCAAAGAGTGACACATAATGAAGGCAGGATTTAGAGCGTGGGCTGAATCTCATGTGAGAAGATTCTGACTGCAGAGGTAAAGTATTGGCTAAATTTTATAATGATGGAGTTAATTTTGTTGCTAAGAAAAGCAAAGGCACGATGAGGATTGGCTCCAGAGATTACACAGTGTGTGGTCTCTGCACTTGAAGGGCTCTGCACAGCACTCACTCATGTTACATCAATTACTTTAACAAAGTTAGATTCAGAATAATATTTATAAAGCTGAGATCCACAGACCTTTTTGCAATCACCTGGGTACAATCACCTTATTCACAAAACTGGCTATAAATTATGCTAATCAGTGAAACACTCAGAAGATGAAGAGAGGTTTCTTGTGTAATTTTAAATGGATTCCTATCAAGAAAAAAATTGGGAATATATAAAATTACGGAGTTTCAGTGCGCGTTTCTATTTGAATCTTGGGTGTCAGTAATATAAAGGTTAAAACACTATGATCAGGAAATTTAGAATATATCATTTTTATTGTGAGACCCCTTCTGTGTCTCCACAGTGATTAAATATAATACTGGAAGGTTTTGGTGGACACAGATGTCATCTTAAACATCAATCCTGACCACTCCAGTGAAGCCTAAATGAAATGGCAATTTTGCTCTCAAGAAAGTCCTATCTCTGTCTCAGTCCCCTTGTTGTATTTTACCATTATATTAAAAATAAACCTTTTCCTTTGTGGTTTTCATAACAATAAAAAGTTAAACAACACAGTGAGATACAGTCTTCTCATCATTTCCTTTGGGGGGGTAATTAAAAAAAATATTTAACTTTGACCTACTTCTAATGTATTTCAATTAATGGCAAATTCCTGTGCATTATTCAGGTGAGACTGCACCTGCTGAGCCGTTGGATCCTTGAAGGTCACCAGCAGGAGAATGAGCTTTGTAAAGTGTGTGGTTGTTCCTATAAGCTTGGGATGTGACAGCAGAGGGACTGACAGTCCCCAGGGAGGGTCCTGCCAGGATCAGGAGTGTTCCCTGCTCAGGGAGAGCTAGAGGTGTGTGACTGCAGAGCTGCATTTCTACCTGGGACAACAACACAGGACCTTCTCTGGCTCCTGAGCAGCCAAGGAAGTGGGGAAAGCACAGCCTGGGAGGTCACAGGCTGTGAAGTGATCCCCATCTTTCAGCTCAGGCACAGGAGGTAAGAGTGCACGTTTTTACCCAAATTTTACTGACTGAGGTGAAGTACAGGAAATCCCATACGAGGTGTGACATCTGGCTGCCCTTCCTTAGGGCTGGATGTTGAGCAGTGAGGAGGAGAAATGGCTCCTAAAGCCAGGACTGGCTGTGGGCACGGGCTGCCCTGTGAGCTGGGCCACTGCTCTTCTCCAGCTGCCTCTGCCCTTTCTAGGATCAAAGGGAAGTGTCCCAGGCCTGCATCCCAGGCTTGCATCCATACAGCTTCTCCACACTTTGTGCCCAGGTTTCTCTTTACTCAGGTCAGATTTTTCCCCCTTCCCTGCTCTGCTCTCCCATTATTACTCACAGCTCATCACCAGGTACAGACACAGCTGACATCTTGATGGTGTCTCAAGTTCAGATGCCATGGAATTAAAATCCCCAAGCAGAGGTTACAACTTACAGAAGTTATAACTCAGTGTCCAGACTTTTGTAGGACTCAAAGCCTTTGCAGACCACTCCTGATCCCTGTAACACAGCCCTAAGGGCTTTAAATCATTAAGGAATATCCTTGTGTGTGGATTCTTCCTCATTTCCATGTGGTTATTTGCAGACACATTAAACAGTGCTTCTACTTGGGACACAAAATCCATTAAGAGGAGTGATGTGCTAAAATTAACTATGTATTTGTTTTCTCTTCAGTTTCTATAGAACACGAGGAGAGATGCAGATGGTTAACAGCACTGAGATTATAGTGATAGCTGTAAAATTTGATGACTGTTATCAAAAGCATCGTATGGCTTATGAGAGCAAGTAGCAATTAAAAAAAAAAAAAAAAAAAAAAAGAAGATTTCCAAGCTTGGGGTAAAGCCAGTTTCACACTAAAGGATTTATTAAAATAAGAAGCTCACTACTTCAAACCTTGACAGGCAGAGGTTATCTGCAGCAGTTTGGATGTGAATGAAATAGAGATGCTGTGTACGAGCCTGAATCACTGACAAAGGGAGATTTAAATCTGGGGTGGGAATTTTACTGCTCAGGAAAGCAAGGCAGGGATCAGCTGCACGGATCTGAGACAAAGGCCAAGCAATTGCTCCCTGATCTCTGACTGGCACTCCAGACACAGCACTCTTTCTCCATGGCTAGAAAAATGCTGTACTGCACCTTGTCACAGGCAGGGAGATGCCTGACAAAATAAGCTGAATCACTCACTTCCTCCACTTTCAACCAGAACAAGACTTTGCTCCACTTCTCTGGATGAAATATTAATCCAGCCTGTAAGAGAATGATACCCACAGCCTTCCATCAGAGACCTCTCTGTTCAGACTCCTCTGTGGAGAATTACCTTTGCTCTTTCCCCAGCTGGAAAAGCTCTTGTATTCCTGTTTCCCCCTCTCTCTTCTGAGCTGCCATGACTGGAACTCCAGACTTTCCAAAGCTACAATGATTTATTGAAATCAGTTCTACTTAGTGAGAGCCCTGGCAAGCAGAAGCTGTGCTAATGCACCCAGCAATCCACAGAGCAAGATAAAATCTCCCAAGAACATTTTAAAGTGGTAAAAGAAGAAACAACGAGGGTAGGGTTGGAAGTTTTCAATGTTCCCTGAAACATGGAAAATCAGGAACAAAGGAATGAGTATCTTTTATCTTAAGGTGCATATCTGCCCATTCACTAGAGGGAAGTCAGGGATTGACTCATTAGAAATCAGGACAGACAGAAGGACAGGACACACTGTTCCTTGGCTTGGCCTCCAGAGAACACATCCAAAGCATCTGTAAGAGATGGACCCTTAACCCTTAAACATTACAGTGCTTTCAAAATATCCATGTTACATCTACTGGGATACAAGTTTTTTATAGTAGGAGAAAGTTTCTTACAATCCATTGGGGAATATGTTTCTCTGTGTTGGTTTTTAATTCATATTTAATCTGTATCCAACACCAAAATATGTACATATATAATTAGCTTAAAATATTCAATAACATTTCTTGATGTGGGATCCATTTGCAAGGAAAATGATAGTAAGCACCAGAACTGATTTACTGACAAAGCACCAATATTTTCAAAAGAGAGCTTTAAAAAGTTCACCAAGTTGTTCTTAGATGGCTCAAATGCCTGAGAGCAAGAAGTCAGGCAGCACTTTCCAAAGGCACATAAAACAACAGCAATCTCAAAAGACCTTTTGGACCTTTCTGACCAAAAATACTGAAGTAAAACACCAATTCTCAAACCTTGGCTTTATTCCAGAGGTCCAGTTCTTCCCCACTGTCCTTAAGCCATTTAATTTCAGCTCTGTTAGACAGGGGCTGCAGAAGAAAGTTTAGTACAAGACTCATCCCAATTGATACTCTTCTTTGCCTTCAGTTCTCTGCTCCTAAATTAAAAATTACAATCTCAGAACAAGGGAGGAGGAAATCAGGGTTTGAGCATTCAAAAGCCCCTCACAAAATTGCATGAAGCTCTGGCTACATTTTTTCAAAACTAAATGCCCAAGGCTGACTGGAGTCTCTGCTCCAGTCACTCCAGTCGTTCCCAGTACGACATTCAGGGTCAGGGATCTAAGGACAGGCCACCCCAGGGCAGGTTGTTGGCAGAGATTCCTGTGACTAAAGAGAAGACGTGGGCTGAAATTCCTTGAGAGAAAGAAGGACTTCCGAAATTTCCATGAGGAAATTCTAAATCAATCCTCCTTTTGCTGGTTTTCACTTTCACAGCTGCTCTGCAAAATGGTTTCACACAGTCTGAACCAGGAATTCTCTGGTCTTCTGTGCTTGCTACTGGACTGTCCCAGTTTTTTTGAAGTCCTTCTCTCCCCATCAATGCTTCTCTTCTGTTAAAACACTGGTTTCTGTGCTTCATCTCATCTACATGGAAGCAAAATACCAATTTTTTATCTTGATTTTAGAATGTTGATAGTCTACTGGCGAGCACCAGGAGCAATGACATCATAACAGGAGGCGGCATCTATTCCAAGGAGCTCAGAGCCAGCAGAAATACTCCCAGGATCACAAAAATAGTTCCTATTACATTTTACTCCTTGGCAAAGGACTATTAGATTATATAAAAGACAAGGCTAGCACAGATACAGGCAGAGAACTTCATGGCAATGGTGGAGCCTCATCACTCTGAGTCATGTCTGCAAACTGGAAACCTCAGTTCTAGGTAGGTCAGACTTATCTTAAGCTGAAGTTCACCAGAAATGTCCTGATTTAGACTCCAGGCACTGAGTATGGCAGAAGGAGCCACATTCTTTGTGAATTAAGTGAGACTGAACTCCCAGAGAAAGTCTGGCAACCAAGTCAGACAAGAGAGTTGTGGTGGAGGAGAAGAGGAAAGGAATCCATGTGGATTTCTGAAATTAGGCTGTAAATATACAATGATGTTGCATTGCCAGAGTTGCCACTTTAGTAAAATAAAGCACTTTCTTGTAATGAAAATGAGAATTCTTCATCTTCAAGGAAACAAAAATCCTGGCCTGCTGAAAAACCTGTGCTGAGATTTTCCAGAGCCCTAAAGACATGCCAGGTGGATTGTGCTCTCCACAGCAAAATGACAAATGTGCTCCAGCAATTTATAATTTGGAGGAAGAGCAAAGAAAGGGAAATGGGCAAGGAGGAAGACTGTGGAGCAAGAAGAATGGCAAAGGACTAATGGGGAACACAGGAGATCCTGTGCCACTGCAATAGCACGAGAAAAACTCCCTGTGTGTGACCCTGGACAAGGCACTTCTAACTCAGCTCCCCTTCAGAAGAAGAGGATAAAAGCAGCACATTTAAGCTGGCATCAAGTTATCTGGATTAGAGATGGAAAAACACTGGGGCATTGCAGTGCTGATGATCAGAACAGCACACCAGCCACAGCCAGGCAAACAAAAAGTGCTTTGCAGCTACACAGGATCCTGATAAAAGGAAATATTGACCAGTGCTATGTTGTGGAGGGGTCTGGGAGGGATCCAGCAGGAACCCTCTGCAGAAGGGTTAGAACCAGGAAACTCTAGCCTTGCAAAAATATCTACCACAGTCAGACCAGAGAACCAAGGAACTGCTCTTGGGGGAAGGATGCAAAGCAAAAAATAAACACATTTTTCCACCAGCTGGTGTTTGATCTGAGCGTGCATATGGACATCCCACAGAACTACAGAGCTCTGATTCCACATCCCATATTCTACTGGTCACCCTTGCCAGTGGCTGAGAGACCTTTTGGAGCCAGGTCTGGAATGGAAGAGATCCTCTGGAGTTCAGGGGACAGGATTTCATTCCTCATTATAATCACCACTGATTATATTATTATATTATATATATTATTGTCTGGTCCAATGACAGGCTGGGAAATCTATGACTGACAATATAATTCTAGCAAAAAAGACCTAAGTGAGCATTTATTATTATTATTATCAATGAATGAGAAATAACTTTTCTGTCCCCAAAATGTGATATTACTGGAAAACCCCACTTGGGCTGGTGCACTCAAGGCCTTTCAAAGGTTTTTGAACATCCATAAAACAAGTGGCACACGTGGCACTGTGAGACCCTAACCTACATATCCCATGTCCCAGCAAGGACAGTGCCCTCCAGCCAATGCACTGTCCTGGTGCTGCAGCTTGGTGTGACCCAGGCATTCCTTCATGAATCATGGAATATCCTGAGTTGGAAGGAACCCACAAGGATCATCAAAGCCCAACTCCTAATTCCTTCTGTGACTTGCCACAATTTTCCTGACTTAGGCTTCAGCAAAGTAAGTTTTTTCTTCATTGAAGGAGCTGCTTTTGATGATCTGGCAGTGGGCCAGGAAAATGACTAAGTGAAAAGATGCTTCACTGTCAATGCAACAGCTCTTTGCTGTACTCTGGAACATTTGCTCCACAGGCCTGGGTGTAAGGAAGCTCAGTAGGAGCATGACCTTCTCTTGTTTATCTGAAGTTGATTGAATATGAAAAGTTGAGGTCAGATCAAGCATCAGCTACATAAATCTAGTGTTCCCTTAATTACAGGTACTTACATTTGCCTTGCAGTACATATCAGTACATACACTCATACACTTGCTGCACAGTTACCATCAACATACCAACACAAAAGAAGCTAAAAATCAGGTATTTGTCAAAAATAAATTACAGTGAGTCATCAGCAAAGTCTTAGAACTATTTTTTGCAGATTTTCCCCTTGAACAGACCACAGTAAAATGAATAACCTGGCTCACTGGAAGGAGGAAAGGGATTTTTCAAACCATTAATATTTCTTGCCCTCCCTTTGCTAACTTTGCCTTGTGCAGATGGAAGAGTCTGATGGGAATGAAACCTGCAGGAAAAAAAATGTATACCCATATTTTCAAAGTCCCATGCAAGAGTTCAGGATGTGCTAACAGGGAGAGAGTGATGGCCCCAGGCTGTGGTGTCAGCTGCTGTCCTGAGGTGAAGGAATGGCCCCAGCTCTCTCTGCAGGTCATTAGTGGGCAGGATTTAACAGGCTCACAAACTACATCTTGTCCTCTGCAAGTAGAAATACAGACTGCTGAAAACTGACTGTGCTTGGTCTGAGACAACAGAGAAAGAGATTCCATAAGCAGGAAAATGAGACCTGAGAGTTCTCTGCATAAAGATACAGCTCCAAAAAAGAGCTGCTGTTCTGAATTACAATTATAATCACACTGCAGAAAGTTTGGGTTAAGACCTATTGTAAAACAATTTCTACACAAAAGAGAAAGACACAATCATTGTTCCAACTCTGCTCATTAAAGAAATTCGGAGACAAACGCCAGTCTTTGATCCCCGGCATTGCTAGAAGGCAAACGTTGCAAACGAGACACATTCATAGCTAACAAAACAAACCCCCCTGAAAGTAAAAAGTCAGTCCCCAAATTCCAAAGTCTTTCCTTGCTTACCTTTTTACGAGCAGGTCAAATTTTTGGAAGTAGTTTCTCAAAGCAACTCAGACATTCCACGTTAACTCTCGTGCTGCAATAAACAGCTGCAAAACTCCCTGATTTATTTCCCGGCTTGGTGTGCATGCTGAACTCCAGAAGAAATCCCACACAAGGAAAAAAAATAAAGGAAAAACACCCCCAAAACACACAGGAGAGGCAACTCAGCCCTCGGGCAAAGCACAAAAAAAGTTCCACAGGAAAACAGAAAGGAAATCCAGTGACAACTGAAAGTTTGGGTAAGAAGGAGGGAAGGCAGGCGTGCTCCCCTTGCCTGGATTCCTGGCTAAAGGTGCCTCTCCAGCAGAATCCACGGAGGCTCCCGGCTCCTCGGAGCAGATGGTATTCACACATTATTCCCGAACAGCAGCATTCCCCAGTCCAATCAGGAGGCAGCACTCAAAAGCCAAGTGCTTCCCAGACTCTGTTACAGTTTTCAATAGCTATAGCACAAGATGAATGACTCAGAAAATGAATAAGCAGGGAAAATAAAACCTGCCTCTCTCCTCGGCAGAGGCACAGGCAGGAGGGTCAGCAGCCCTCAGTGTGCTGAGCACTGGGTTCAACTTGAATGCACCTGTTTTTTTCCCTAAATGCTAAATGATGATTACTTTTTCTGTGTCTTGAACTTGTGTGATCAGCTTCATCTTGGGTTAAAAGTCACAATAATTAAACCTTCCTTCTCTTTTTTTTTTGTCAGTCTTAAAAACAATAAACATTTGCAAGAGTCAAAACAAAGGATGAGCTGTGTGTGAACTCTTCCAGACAACTCAGACAAACCCCTCATGCCATCTCCTGCTGAATACATCAATGTATTTTCTAAGATTAAGGCCTGACTTAACAGACCCTGTTGCAAACGACATGAAATAGATTAATACATCCTCTGGTTTTGCCTGAAGTTTACCAGGAAGCTTTAAATGACAATAATAAAACAAATATCTCTAAGAACATATGAAGTAAAAATAACTACCAACTTTAGGGAAGTAGAACCATTATCCAAAAACTGGCCAAACTGAACTGGAAACTCCTTCCAACTGCTCTGTGCAGCTTCCAAACCATCCCATCCAGAGGGCACTTCTAAATACAACCCCTCAGCTCAATGCCTGTTTTCTCTGACAGCTGCAACCCAATAATAAAGGATGATCTGCTAAACAAAGCAAGTTACTCATGGGAACACGCACAGCACCCGGGTTCTCCCTGGAACAGCGTGGAGCCCTCCTGAGCTTTCCTGAGCACCACACGCTGGAATTCTCTCCAGCTCTGTAGCAGAAGTGATTGTGAGGAGGTTTTGCTGTGCTTGGTGCTCCTGCCCCAGCTCTGCTGCAGCCACACTCTGCTTTTATTGCTGTGCTCAGGGCTGAACCTGGCAAAGCTGGGCCCAGGCTGCAGTCGGGCAAGTGGGATCACTTAAATCACTGAAACTATTTGGGGTGAGAAACATTCCCCCAGGTCCCTCTGGACATTTTCAGATCTTTGTCTCTGGCTGTAAATTGATCCTTTGCATTCCTGTCTGACACATGGACTGTGAAAAACTCTTCTGGGATATTCTCCCCGCCAGGAGAAAGGCTCTAACAGCACTTCTGCAAACACAGAGCCAGTCGGAGAGACAATAAAAATATGTGAACTCTGGACTAACTTTTACTATTATTATTTTGTCTTGTTTTCTTTTCTTCATCCTGGACCAAATAAGAGAACACTATTTGCATTTTAATTTCCTATTTTCAGAACACCAAGTATCCGGGTTTCTCCCTAGGATTCAGAGCAGGACCCACATCCAGAGGCATCGTTTTGCTCCATCAGCCAGGCCCTGCCCACCCAACGCTAAGCAAACAAACCCACACAAGCAGCTCCAGCACAAAGAACAAGGGCTTGTGTTATAACATCTGCCACAGCTGCCCACCAACCTCCAGCTGCAGCTAGAGAAGTGTTTAAAGGTGTAAAACAAAACTAGAGGCATATCTAGATCTGCTAGGAAAACAAACATTTTCTGAAGCCTCATTTTGGCAGGTATTTTCTGATCCTGCACTAAGCTCCATAGGAGCCAAATTCATTTTGACAACTGACTCACTGAGCAAGGCATCTGCTGGGCCTCTGAGCCTCCACCAGCAGGAGGAATGCTTGGCAATTACAGTTTTTCCATGTGCTGGTTCCTTGGAGATGCTCAGAGAGGAAGCACATCTAAATGCAAACATGGTCCCCAGAATGCTCCAAGTGCTGGGACAACCCCGTGTATGCCCCGAGGAACCTCCCAGGCAAACGTCCTGATCAGACACATAAAGAACATTGGCTCAGGGTAAGCAGCTCTTTATTCTCTACATTCATCTCTAGGGTGGCTTTGTCAGCCAGGGGTGGCTGCCATCTCTGGGCAGCACCAGAAGAGAAGGTTCTGAGTTACATCCACAGCATCCCAACAAGCCTTGGCTGAAGGGCTCAGAAACCCCACTGGCTCAAAATGTGGGGCTCAGATCTCATTAACAAGGGACACTTCTGGGCTCCTCCAGTTCCTATCAGCTGCTCCCAGAGTCTCATTAATTGAAAAGCTTCTCACCTATAAACACCCTGATACATCAGATGTATGTTTGGAGCTCCTCATGCCTGCTCCCAGGAAATCCCTTGTGTGTGCACTCTTCCATTCCATCCCGTTGTGCTGAATTCACCTTGTAGCTATGGCTGATGTACAAAGTTCTCAGAGAGACTGGCAGTGCTGTGTGGATCTGGGAGGCTCCCTCACAACACTCTGAAGTTCCTCTCTGTTAGGAGGTATATGAAGGAGGCCTTGAACTTGCCTGACTGTGAAAAGCCCCTTTTCTTTAGCTCCAAAGAACCAAGAGATGACTGTGACTGTTTCCAGCACCTCCAAGTATGGATGGTTGCCTTCCATTTGTGGAATGTTCCTTCAGGATTCCATCTGGATGGTTCTCCCTTGTTAAATGCCCAGAATCCAGTGGGATGCTCATTTATTGGCTGGCTCTGCCCTCTTCTACTGATTTCAGCAGGGACACAGAGGAAGCCACTGCATGCAATGCTTGTCCTCAACTCAATTTCCAACCTGGAAATTGCAGAATGCATCTACAAATCATTATCCAGTAATCTGCTGAATCCTTGATCTCCCATTCCCCTGGAGCTTTCCTACTCAACTCTGCTACCACACATAACCTACAAAAAATTCTGTTCCCAGCCCTTGCTTCAGTTTTCCTCTGTACCAGGTGTGATTTTTAATGCATGCCAAGGTGTCATTGAGGCCAGGATGTCATTACTGCCCTCGAACAGTGCCTGAAGAATCTCAATTACCAATAGCAGACAAAGTTCAAGCCTGGCTGTCATCCAAGTAATTCACCTAGTTCAATGTGTACGTCAGAGACTGAAAAAAATATGCTGCAATTATTGTGTTATTAAAGCACAATGGTTTAGTTTTATTTCTTTGTGGCACAAAATCTGCATCTGTGATTCACACCTATTGTGTAGGGAATATGATTCCACTAAAACCAGTAGTTGGGATCTGGTCTACAAGGTTGTTCAAAAAGTCTAATAAAAATCTTGTGCTCTTGGAGGATTAACAACCAAATCACAAAGAAATATTGCCATGACACAGAAAAGAACAAACTCAGAGGTGGTTCCAGTGTTGACAAGAGCTGTACAAACTGAGATCTGAGCAATTAGAAGACACAATGAATACATAATTCATAGATATTTTGTACTCAAGAGTTTGCACACAAATAAAACATCTTATAAATCTTCAGCAGCTTGCAGAAAGCTGCTGAGCTGTCTTTTATTCTTGGAGCAGCAAGTGGCTATAGTACAAAAGAGAAATCCATAGCTCTGATATGTCATCCCTCCAAAATGGATAATTTAGGGTTATGGTTTCGGAATCAGCACATTCTTCAGCAAGTTTCTTCCACGATTTTTTTTTTTTTTTTTTTTTTTTTTTTTTTTTTTTTTTTTGTGAAAAGTAAATCCATTCCAGTACGTTAAAAAGAGCACTTCAAAAAGTCAGAGCTGTGAGCCACCATAAAATGACAATAATCTTTCTCTACATGCCTGCATTCCAGAGAATGGAAAGAAAATAATGGGTGGGGGAGAAGCAGAAAATAACATGGGGGTTAGTTTAACGATTTTTAAAATCCACATGAGAACCTGTAGCTTTCTGTGAGCCTTTCTCCCATGCACAGAAGGAGAAAAGTTACAGAACTTCCTGCACAAATCTCCAGATGAAGAGCAGCCTGTCAGGCTGTGTTCAAGGCAGTCAAGCACTGCAGCTCCCTGGAGAATCACAGAGAAAAATCCAGTAACCACTGCACCCACAGGTGATGCTTTTATTGCAGGGCTGTTACATCAAGGCAACAAACACAGCTTAAATCTCATTTCAGGCCCCCACATAAAGGAGTGGTGATTCCCTGTTCCAGCTACAAATCTATGAGGCATCTCCATGAAAAGTTGGCAACTTAATTTGATTAGGAAAAAGAAACCCTGTGCTAAGAAATGAGACACAGCTCTCCAGTCTTGAATATTCCACCAACGTCTTGTGAGCTGGATTCATGCATGTTAGTAAGCAAATGGAAGGGCTGCACGAGGCAAAAAAAGCAACTCTCAAGTACATTATTGCCACAAATTCTTCAGAACAGCTTTTTCTGTCATTAATTGTCTCTTGATTGTGCTGGCAATAAGCAACACAGAAGGAACTGAGGCTGAATTTTAAGGTAGATGGTTAACTTACATGGACTCTCAGGTAGAGCAAAAATTGAACTTCATTCTGCTGGCAGAAAAGGGGATTTGATTTGGCATTCTTGAAGGTAAAAAAGGCACTTTTACAGCAAGCACAGGAGTTCCCAGACATGGTCACTCCCCAGGCATTAAGACTTGTCACATGAGCAGCCCACTGGCATAAACACAACAGTTCTAGCATGTCCAGAGCTGCTGGATACCCAAGAGACCGAGGGGCTGCTTCCAGAACAAGGGAACGTTCTCAAGGGGCAAATCTTCCTGAGCAGAACTCTGCTGGCTGATTTCTGAGAATTTTCTGTTTGCTGACTTCATGCAAAAAACGCCTGGGATGTGAGAGCAGCAGCTGAGCCCCTCAGTCCTGCAGTGCTGCAGCTCCAGCAGCAGCACAGGGAAGGAATTGACCTTCTGATCAATAAATGGTTCAACCCATTTGTTTAAAATGAGATAGTTTAAATCAAAGTCATTTAAACTAAACTAAAAGGAAGATGGGGATTTACATAGTTGGGAAGGGGAAGCAGTGAAGTTTTTTCCCAGATCCTGGGTACCAGCAGTGCTTGCTTATCTCTCATTTCCCAGCTTATGAACCTTCCCAGTGTTTGCCAACTTATTCAAATATTTTGTAGGAAAATGAAGTTTCTACACAATGTGACAGAATATACTTTAGATGTCTGTAAGAAAAGAATGAGAACTTACATATCTTAAACTATGCATTCTAAATTCAGTGAGGAATTTAACATACAAGAGAAAATAAAGTTAAACTTGTATTTCCCTCAGAACTAGACACTCTCTGTGACTCCTAAAGGCCCGATTCTAGCATCGGGATGGGCAAGAACACCTGCGTATATATCTGTTAATATCAGCTCAAACTATGCATGCACTTCTCTGAAAATCCTAAAATTTCCTGCTGGAAAGAAAATAAGTTTTAATTCTGTGTCTCAGTGGTCTAAGAGGAGGTATGAGACATGAGAAGTAGATGCTGTTCTTCTAGAGAGGAATTAATATAACTACATATGAAATAGAATAGAAAAGAGAAATAACAAGTGCGAGACTCCCCTCTTAACATTTTCATGTAAATATCATCATTTGAAACACCACTGAAATATGTCTTAAATTCAATTTCAGCAGGGCAGAGAGCCCCAAGTAAAGCAGTGCTGCTCACTTATATGTGCCCAGTCAACTGTTCACATAGTTTAAATGTTACTTCATCCCCTTAATCACCTTCTTTCCACACAGTTTTAGGTCTCTGTGATATTAACACTGCAGTTATGTCATATTTGAAGCTCTGTTTATCAGCAGAGAATATGCTATGGGAAATCCATAACTACTTCCTGAACAATATTTATATAGGAAGTGGAATATTTAGTGGATTCCAAGCTGCATTCAGAATATACCAAATGCATATTAAACAGTTGAGAATCAATTTATTCCAAAAATCACCATCTGAAATTGTTTTCATAAACATGAATACTTTGTTGTCCTCAATGCAGCCAATTCTCTCCACTAACAGAGAAATAAGACTTGCAAACAACTTTTCCCCTCAATTTATGCTTTTTTGTTTGCTTTCCAATAGGCTGGATAGCAGAACATCAGCATGTGGAATACCATAAATCCATGGAATAGCTGCATTTTTAACCATGGACTTTAATCCCAGGGTGAATTTATGTGGTCCTTGGCTAAATATATCCTCCTAAGTAAATTACTCATGCATCTGCCTGTAGGAAAGCTTTGTGCAGATAAAGAATCTGTTTCCAAATGCTACATCTGACAGCACATACGGCACAAAGTTCCAATCTCTTCTCAGCCCCCCAAACTGAATTAGGTGGAATGCACAGGTCCCTCTTCCCCCTGCACAGACTGCTCAGGAGACAGATTAATTCTGCCTGCTTCCTGCTCCTTCCAGCACAATAAATATCTCAGTGTATCAGTCACTACATGTTTGTCTCCAGACCCTGTAAACAGAGGGATTTCTAAGCTCTTGTGAAGCACATTCCCACGTTCATTTCCACTTATCCATGCAGAAGACAGTACAAACACATGCCTACCCCTGTGCCTTTAGCAGGATGGGTAACTCAGACACTCTCATTATCCTTTTTTTTTCCCTCTCTCTTCTATGTTTTCTACTTCTTACCATTGGAGTTGTCCTGGTCCAAAGGATTATCTGGTTCCATTACTTCAAATAAAAGCATCCAACATGCAGTTCTCCATGCAGCAGAGGCATAAAAACACAGCAGTTGCCTAAGCTGATTCACCTGATTTATGAATTAGTGCAGCATCCATAAGAGGCTGTGTTTCTTCTTTTGTATTACATCTGGCTCCTTTTCCAACTCGATGGCTGGGTATTACAGCATGCAGGCCTTTTTCCAGCATCCTCTTAATGCATTATATTTAAAGTAGCAGCAACCTTTTTCTCCCATCCCCCAGAC
Source organism: Buphagus erythrorhynchus (assembly GCA_013400855.1). Classification (NCBI taxonomy): domain Eukaryota; kingdom Metazoa; phylum Chordata; class Aves; order Passeriformes; family Sturnidae; genus Buphagus; species Buphagus erythrorhynchus. The sequence continues at coordinate 30,799 of VZTT01023118.1, forward strand.
TAAGTTACAGCAGTAACTAGGCTGAGCTGGCAGCGAGTGCAGCTCATTCAGAACAGGACCTGCAAGCGTTCTCCGAGTCGTGGTGCTGCATAAAGAGGATGATTGATACAATAAAAAGTAAGTGGGCTTTGACACAGCACGGGATGCACTGCACAAAATCCCACCAAAAGCAGGCAGAGGTCCTGAGGGTTTGGGGAATGCCTCGCTGAAGCCACCAGTCTGCACCCCCTCACGCACAAACACAAATTATGTCCTGTTCCCTCCTCCTCCTCCCGCCCCGCTCCAATCTTTTATAACCCTGGATCTCCTCCAGCAATAGTCTGTTCCTTCACTCAGTTTATAATAAACTCTGCCATTCCCCCGTGTCCCTGGGGCTGGCATGGAGAGGAAGGAGGCTGTTTGCAGAATGAATAGCCCAGCCCGTGCCTGACTGGGAGGCAGCTCCGGGACTCTGCGCCGGGCACTCGGAACTTGCTGCAGCAGCAGCGTTTGGCTCGGGACCTTGTCCTGCATTTCCCTGCTCTGCCAAGCCAGGGCTGCTGCTGGGCTGGCGCTGGAAAAGCTCCTGCGAAGGAGCTGAAGGACGAGCCCCAGCTTGGCTGGACTCGGATGGTAAATGACACCAGAGTCTCTCCACAGAGCCCGGATCAGCTGACAGCCAGATCACAGCGCTGCAAGTCAGGTCACCTTCACTCTGCTCCTTGGGTCTAACACAACCTCCTGGACACCTTTCGTAATTCACAACTGCTGCCTGTGCCTCAGTCTTCTGTGATAGTGACATTGAAATGTATCTTATCTCACAGGAAAGGAGCTGAAACCTCCCAGCTTTACGTGCTTTGAACTTCTTGGATAAATGATACAGTACCAGGGCTGAGGAAGAAGACTCCACCACCTGGCTGAGGAATAAAAATTTCATTTTCTCTGAAGACATGTTCGCAAAATAACAGAAAAATATATCAAAGTGCAAGTCTAAACCAAACTGTGCCTCCGAAAGGTAAATTCGTGTTGCTGTTAAAACAATCCTGAAATAATTCTTCAAATCTAGTTTTCAGGATCAATTTACCTTGAACCCACAATTCCAACTCTTTCCTCCACACTCTAGCTAAGGCATTAAAACATACCTTGTTTCAAAAGAATGCTTTTCACAGAATCCAAGGCAAGAATCGCTCTGAACACCTAGAGGAGCCTGAGTGCATTTTGGGGCTGTCGCGGCCGGTGCCGGAGCACTGGGGCAGGCAAGGGCTGCTATTCGGGGCCCTGGTACCGCTCCTGCCCCAGCAGCTCCCCCTTCCTCCTCCCCAGAGCCGGGGGAGCGGCTCTGGAGCTCCCCGCTGCCGCCGGGGGCTCCGGGCTGTGGGCGGACAAATGAATGCCTGGCTGAAGGCAGCAAAACACCGAGCTCTGCCTGGAGGAATTAACAGCAGCCTGACAGGACTCTGCGGTAATTGCGCCTTGCAAGCCCATTTTAGCACTGTTCCTGAGGGCTAGGCCATATTAATAGAAGAAAGACTCATTTCCATCTATTTGTTTTAAGTATTGCACAGTCTATAGCCCCTGTTAAATACTGTTCTGAGATCTCTGCCCTGGGGGAAATTACAGCGCTGCAAACCCTCTATTCTCCCCCCTCGCACCCTACGCTCCCGATGTTCTTTACAACTTCAATACTTCTCCCACTCGCTGACAAAACAAAAAAACCTCCCTCTTTCCACCTTCCCCACAAAAACACCCACTCGGTGACTGCAGGCACATGGCACAGCCTGTCAGCACTGCTCCACCTGCTCTGGGTCATGTCCGTGGGGCAGGATCAGGGGCTATGGAAAAAAGTGTCTTAACTTCTGATTGGCACATTGCATCCCTCCTGTCAAAAATGGATATGGAAGGGATTTGGAGACCTTTAGGGGGTGAGGAGGCCTGAGCAGGTATCATCTGCCTGTTCTGTACCCCAGGATGTGGGGATATACAAACATAGGCTGTGACTCACTGACTCCTTGATCACAAGGGACTAAAAATGCCTGGGGAATCAGGACTGTCGACGTAAAGGAGCCCAGAGTTCTGCAAGGAACATCTGAGTCAAGACAAATTATATACAGAGAAACAATTTGTATTCTGCCATGAAACAGATGCTGCATATACATAATAGAGACAATTTAGAGCCAGAAAAGAATAAACACCTGTGAAATCTTTCCTTGTGGAGAGTCGGAAATAATCCAGGAATGCTACAGAATAACTAAGATCAAGAAATCAAGATAGGAAAGTAAAAAGCAATAGTTATTTAGACCTCAATGATTTTTTTGTGACAACCAATTTGATTTTAATGACATCCAAATGATTTGCTAATCTCTAGTTACAGACCTAGTAAAAATTAATTCTAAATGTGTAAGTCAGAATGATGTCAATATTTTGGCTAAGACTCTTCACAATTCCTAACAACTGAGCAATAGTCATACCTTCTTTGTTTGAGCTCAGCTCATGCAGTGAGGCAAAGGAGCTCATGCCATGATTGTGAAAAACAAGGGACAGTTGGAAGACCAGGGCTTTGATCACTTGGGATTTTAATTGCTCAGGCACTGAAAGGAAAACTGCAGAAGTGAAGAGGGAAATGATTTTTACACAAATGGCTGGATGGTCAGAGGCTGTGCTAGACCAAATCCTAGGAAATGAGCCAAGCACACTGAACTAATGAGCGTGGAAAGAGAAGTCCAGTGAGCTTGTTCTCTGCAATACCCACGAGGTTAAATGGAACACAAAATGGAGAGTTTTGGAAAGCTGACTCTTCAAGGAAGGAATTTAGAAATTGTTGGATGGAAATGGAAATTAAATGTCTTCTGTTACTGTCTAATCAGAGCATCTCTGCATTCCCCTCAATAGCTGGTTTGGAGACAGAAAAGGAACTTCTATCTAATTGCCTAATGGCTGCATGATGTTTGCTTCAGCATCTTTTATGTCCCGGGCTCCAGTCGTGCTCAATATGTCAGACTTTACGCAGGAGGAATTGGAGCTGCTCCTTTCCAACTCCAATGTCTTTTCCTAACAGATGGAATCATCACTTACATTGGCATTTATTTTACACCCTAACATGAAATTGTAAACAAGAAAGATGACCCTTGCTTCTGGTTTGCTGTAAAGCTTGGGGCAGATCACCTCATCTCTCTTTTATCAGCCACACAGACCAGTATTGAATCTTTATAATGAAGCAATTGTTTATTTCCAAATTAAGCAATACAGTCTAAGTTTGCAGTGTACATGTGGTGATAAAACTGGTCTTGGATTTATTTCAGGGGAAAGTGTTTCCTTTGCAGGTCTATTTGGACCAGGTTTCCCCACTTCATGTATAGTAGCACTAGAACACAGCCAGCAGAGTCTATAAAAAGCCTGTTTTCTGTTCTAGGAAAAAGTAAGTAGAAATCTACAGGAAAAAGTAAGTAGAAATATCGTATAAACAAGTGCAGCCAAGAGACATTGTGACAACACTCCATTCTTCAAAATAATATTCAATTCCCCCAGAAGATAACTCATCATCCTCAGCAGTGTCCCACTGTGGGAGAAACCCAAGCTGGACTTGTTGATGTTCAAGGTCTCTTCCCCTCAGTGTCTCCAGGACTGTGCGGTTCCACAGGCACACAGCAGCCCCCCGGAGGCTGCTCTGTGCCGGAGGAGGGCGGGCAGGCTCAGCCGCTTGTCCCCGGGAGCAGAGCGGCTCCGCTCCCCGGCGGGGGCTGGAGGCGGCTCCCGGGAGCGGAGCGAAGCCCAGCGTGCTGCCCCAGCCGCTGCCACCGCCCAGCCCTTCCCGGAACAAGCGTCCCATGGAGGAGGCAGCAATCAATGCCTGCGGGTTGAAAAGCCAGCGAGGCACAGACCTGTTTAACAAAACCCTTCGCCAAGGTTACCGGGGGTGTTGTCAAAGCCTCCTCTTTTGTGAGGGCTGAATAACAATTCATACCCAGTAACCGGCTTCAGTTTCTTTGGCTCTACCTGGCACATGTTCAAAGTCACTGCTCACGGCTGGGGCTGCTTCCATTGAAATGCAGCTTATCTAGCCCTGGACAGCAAGTGCAGGGATCATCCAACTCCAAAAGTTCATGCCAAAGCCCTTTTGTGCTGCTTTGCTGCTTGAGCTGAACTACAGCTCTTAGAAATGTGCTTGAATATGTCACAGGCACAAAGGGAAATTATGCAGCCTTGGTTACCTCATACTGGGGGGGAAGAATCTCCCCAAGAGATTCTTCTCAGTTTAACCATTTCATTTAGAGGAGTCAAATATTACTGGGATCTTCAGGAGGCCTCAGTTGCAGAGCAGCCCCAGCTATGAAGATTCTATCTATGCAAACGCTCCTGCTATTAAGCCAGCAGGCTTTTATCTTCATTTTCAGAAGAAGGCGATGCTCTAATCACACATCTGAGGTGGCAACTTTTCATCCAGAACTCAGCAAAGCTCCACCACAGAGAAAAAGCATGTGCAAAAAAAAGGCGTAATGATTAAATAGAGTGTGAAAAGCTGCAGGATCAGAGAAAGAGCCAAAGTGAAAGACATTCCCCAGGATATCAGTGCAAGGACTGGCTCCTGTCACACCTTCCCTCAGTGCTCTCTGTGCTGTGAACCATTAGGAGTTTGGTGTATCACAATGTTCTCTGGTGAAGAGCAGTTCTGTGTCTGGTATGTGCCCAAAACACGGCACTTCCTGAACCCCTTTTGCCTTCAGAAGCCATTTGCTGAACAGACTGAGCCTTTTATCTCTATTTAAATCTCTGCCACAAACTACTAAATCTTGTAATCATTAAGAAACAAAATTCTAAAGAAAAGAAAACAACAAAATGCTTCAGAGTTACAGGCTCCACAGTAATTATAGCACAGTTACTGCTTTGAAAGGAGCACACATTAAATATTCTACTGTGAAAAATGCCAGCAATCAAATGTAGTCAATATTTTAAAGACCCCAAAAATTGATAATAACATCAGGACATTCTTTCAGGGTCACCAGAATATAACCTCACCTACTGCTACTGTAAACTTCAGACTGAGGAAAGTGTCTTTGGGCTTCTTTAGTAAAACCCTACTGGCAGTTTAATGGAGGAAAATAAAACTAAACTGACTCCTGGGCAGAAATAACAAAAGGTCTGCAACACCCAGAGTTGTGTGCCCAATTTACTGAGCTGTCTGCTGAGATTCCATCCAAGCTGACTCTACAGATTCCTCACTGTGTTCCTGCAGTTGTCTCCTAGAAACAGGAACAAGAAGCATTTGCTGTTTTCTCAGCTCTTTTGAAACACTCTGCTAAGCTTTGCTCATATTCTGGATGCCCAGGGATCAGTGTGTGCTGCCTCAGTGGATGGACAGCCTTGGAGAGTGCATTTCTCTTCACTGCCATGTTATGGAAGTGAGATACACAGCAACAGGTGTAACAGCAAGGTATCATTAATAAACTCTCCCATAGAAAGTGCAATTCAGAGAAATACTCATATGAATATTTGGATACTTAACCAGGATCCTGAGGATATCCAGACATTGGGTCAGTATCTTACAGGTGCAGACTGCACTGAAATTTACTCATCCTTCCTCTTGCACAAAGCTAAATTCAGAGTGAATGGAGCTCTGAAGGGATCTTACTGTACAGCAACATGGGGGAAATCACATACAGACTCTTAAAACATGGACAGAAATTCCACCTGATGTTTCTGTGAAGGTCCAGGCTAAAAGAAATAGAATCCAAATAAACTACTAAATCCTCAACAGTCTCTGCTGGAAAAGTAGCCTTGGTAAAGAATTTATAAATATTTTTGTATACTGACTATCATCTTTTCTTCCCTCTTCCAGGTATGACCAGTGTCATCTTCAGTGTAAATGAGGGAAAAACTGACATCCAGATCCTCTGAAATCTCAGGTCCACAGAGCAGTAGGTGATTCCCATACATCCATAGTTACAGTACAGAAATGCTGGACTCCTTTCCATTTGCAAATTCTCTCCAGAAATACATGGAACTTAGAAAGAAGAAAAAATTCCAGATAGTGTTTAGGTACATGAACAAAGCTGCTGCATTAAAAGATAGTGTGAGCCCTTGAAGGCTGTCAGTTTGTCTGCTCTTCGCCTGCTCCTTCTTTTCCTTCATTTATCGTTTCCTGTCTTTCCCTCCTCCTCTCCCTTTCAGTTTAGAGATTCAGCCAATTGTTGTCCTTCCAGATCAAGCACCTCTTCATTTCACTGCCTTTTTGAGGCTAAATTACTCCACATGGGCTCCTGCGTTGTGTGAAACTCCCACAGCAAAACGCAAACGTTTTGAGCTAACTTTTGTTTGTTGCTGTGAAACCCAAGATAAATGATGGCTTATTCTTTCCTAGGGTTTCTAATCTGTTCCTGGTTAAAAAAAAAGGTTATGTCTCTTTTTGGGATATTACTGTCAGTCTTCCTTTTTGTTGTCCAGTAACTTCTGGTTACACATTCACTTTTTCAATATTCTCCCTTGCTTTAGGCAGAATAAATGTATGAGAACAGTCTCTGTTCTTACTCAATTAGCTCTGCCTGAGCCAAGCCCTCAGAAACAGATCGAAATACCTGACAGAGAAACCAGTTTTAACCCAGTTTCCATAGAATTGTTGAGATATTAGTGTGGGTGTGAAGTACTTCCAGCAAATCTCATTTCAGACTTGGCTAGAAAATGCGAAACTTCACTGAAATCAACAGGAAGAGGAAACATAAGGTGAAAAGACAGAAAATAAATGTTCATCTTGGCATCCTTGGAAGGTTCAGACCTGCTATTTATTATGCTGATGAACAAAAAATCCTGACTAATCAATCATCTATCCTGCACTTCCTTTTCTGACTCCTATGATACGTCTCCAATTAGTCCATCTGAGGCTTATCCTCTGTCTTTCCTACAGAGTATTTTGGGACTCTAGAACAGTTATTCAGGAATCCCACCCTCTTAATTAATCCTTCCACCACAGATTGGCCCTCAGGTGAGGGATGTTCTCCCTTTTACCCTGAAATCTTTCTTAGCTCAGCATAGATGAGGGTCAAATTGAATTAATATTTACTTACAGCATTTTAGGCAATACAGCTACAAAGACAAGAAATGAAAGAAAAACATTTTAGTCTACTTAAACTCAAATTAAATACACAAGTTCCTTTGTGTATGCAGGTGATTGATACAGTTGGATTTCCACATCCGGGCATTCTGTCTCTGCTTACTTTACCCACTCATTCCAGACCCCCTTTCCTGGTAGAACATGCTGGATTTTATAACTGATCTTCCTGCATATCTCATCTCTTCTAGAAACTCCAGCAAGGTGTGTATAGCTTCTTCATCTTTCCATTAACTTATTCATTTTCTGCATCAAGTCTGACTTGCTGCACTGTGTAGCTGCTTTAGACTCAGCTGCTGATGCTGTTGACTGTTCAGATGTGTGTGTCCACCTCTCCCTGGGCAATATTAGCATCTCCAGACTTTCCAATCTCCCAGCTCTGTTCTAACTGAAATTATTAGAATGGTTGGAAGAATTAAAAGTACTTTTCCCCCCCTCCTTTTTGGCAGCCTACTGTTATCTGATTTAGCTGTGTCCTCGTTTGCCTTCTTATTCTGACAAGGAGATACAACAGATTTCTATAATCAGTTCCCATCACTTGATAGAATAATTTTAGTGTCAGATGAAACCGGCTTTGCCTGATTTGCTCAGAAATGCCTTTCAGGCTGCACAGACCATGAGATCCTCTCTTGGGCTTCTCTTCTGCTGCAGGTTTTTATCATCAGCACAGAATCCTCCCCGTGTCCAATTCTCAGCCACAAGGGACATGTCAGTAAAACACATCTGGCCCAGGATCCTATAAAGCTCTCCTTGGACACTGGAGCCGGGGCTTCAAAGCTCTTTGAGCTCCCATATCAAGCACCAATTTAATTTCCCTTTCTTCATCAATTCTTCATTCTCTCGTGATGTCTTGGCAACATTTTGTTCCTGTTCAACATTCATCATTAGCTTCTTTTTTCCTCTTACTTCCTTTTATATTCCTTTCCCTCCCATCTGCTAATTTCAAAGGAAATTGCCTGGTATTCAGCATTATCAGCCAATCTGTTTACTGTGCTCTTGTTCCAGTGAAGACCATTTCTCACACACTGAGCTCCTCTGCCTCACCCCCTACCCCCTGTTACTATCCTCAAAGCCTGGATTTTCTGTATATGTCACCTGGAGAGCTAAGTACCCCTCCAGAGGTATACAGCTCCCCAAAATCTGGTCTCTCTTTTTAGAATTAGGATGTGGAAACAAAGATCTACAGGGAAGAAGTGAGGTTCCCAGACAAGGGCCTTGCCTCCCTGCCAGGCAGTCCCAGCACAGTGGGAATGTTGGCACCCACAGAAAGGAGAGGTCCTGGCACTGTTCTGGCTATTGGAGGAGCAGCATTCCCACCCACACATCCCACACCCAGCCAGGGGAGACCACCTCCATGGGGATCCAGCTTTTCCTTGAGAAACAGCTTCTCATATCCCAAATCCTTCCCTCCTACCACAGCAGCCCAGCTGTTCCCAGCAGTCCCTCCTGGACCTAAATCATTTCTGTTCCTCATCGCTGCCTTTGCTGATCCTGCCTTGCTCAACATTGCACAGTTCATGATTTTATTACTGACGATAACTCTGATTTTGACCTCATGCTCCAAGCCTTTAAAAGATGAATAATACAAAGTCTCCTTTGGTCCCTATCACAGAGGCTAATGCTGAGAGTAACATGGTGAAACAAAATGTTGATAGCAACAACATGAGAGTTTTGCTTACCCAGGGCCAGCAAGTGGAACTGCTGCTAATGGCTGCTGAAAGCCAGTGGGAAACAACTCACAGGAAAGGTTTCATTAAATCTCCAAATGCCACAGTTCTCTTCTCTGGGTCTACTGAAATACTTTAGAAAGACCCCTTCAATGGAGGTTCACATTGTGAGTGATGGCCCTATTGAACTATTAAAAATATCAATATAAACAAAAATATGCATCTGTTTCTATAGAGATGAGATCAGCTGACAAAAAAATGATCTCCACTATGAAATGTCAAATGTGAATTTACAAAATGATCAGATCTTTTCAAATTCATCATTAACTTGGCTTTAAATAGAGGAGTTTGGAATACACAAGAGAACTGAGATTCCACCTTATCAAATACTGCAGTCTGTATTTCAGGTAGATGTTATGAAATATCTGTGTTGATCTGAACAGAGATTTGACATTTTCTCTCTGCCTTCAAGCTGGTCCATGCTGAGGTACTCCAGCACATCTGTAATTTTAAGCAGGTAAGCAAACAAACCTGCCTCAAAGTTGAAGCATTTTACTTAACTGGTACTTTTATAAAAGTAAGCCTTGACAAAGTCAGTGAAAGCCACACAAACTCAAAATAGCTAAGACCAACTTCTCTAGGGGTAATTAGGAAAAAATATTAATATATATATTTAACTATTGAAATAAAAAAAAAAAACAAACTCAAAAATGTCTAACTTTTGTATGATTTTGTTATTAATTATACAAATCTTTATGTGCTGAAATTAGTGGGTTCTTGTGTAACAGAAAAGTAGATCAGAATAATTTTACTGAATATTGGAGCTTGACTCCTTCCCAACTGCAGAAGGTATCATGCTGCTTTATTGTATGTTGCTTAGCAATATAATGTGAGAAGCAGCACCACAGTCCTTGACAGCACCATTGTCCATTGAAATGCTTGTGAAATATTACCTGGGTTATATAAAGGTAGCACACAGTCACAGAAAATAGCATGAAGTTTCCAAAAGCACAAAGAAGGTTGGAAAGAAAAGGCATTGCTATTCCAATGGCAAAAAGGTCTCCCTGGATGATCTTTCACTATCTGAATACAGGCAGCATAAATTAAATATGGAGAAATCATATCTGCGAAGTGTCCCTGCAGCTGTGCTTACCCATAATAGGCTGCAGAGCCAGCCTTCCCTCCCAGTGGAACAGCTGAGGCCAAGGAATGTGCCAGTGCCTCTGCATTACTGCTCACAGACCTGCTGCTTGTTCCTTGTCCTGCTTTGGAGGAAAGGCCTTGTGCCCTCACTCAGGCTGAGCAGAGTATGGGCAAAAGGAGGAGCAGCAAGCCGAGATGGATTTGATCTACAAATGGGTGACATGTGGGGCCTTAGCAGTTAGATACATGTGAATATTCACCTCTGGAGGCCTCCCAGCAGCCCAGGGTCCTAGGCACACCTCTCATACTCATTCACATCACCCCAAGATCCCAGGCACACCTCCCATACTCACTCACATCACCCCAGGGTCCCAGGCACTCCTCCCATACTCACTCACATCCCCCCAGGGTCCCAGGCACCCCTCCCATACTCACATCACCCCAGGGTCCCAGGCACACCTCCCATACTCACTCACATCACCCCAGAGTCCCAGGCACACCCCCTGCACTCCCCTGTTTGCTTTCACTCCAGGCCTGTAGCTGGGCTTTGTGTAATTCTGAAATGGCACTGATAGAGCTGGAGTGGCAGTGCCATGAATAACTCCAAGGGTAATGGATTGCTCTGAAATGCTGCAGTAGGAGGTCACAAACCCAAACCCACACAGAACTGTGTCACCAGCAGGCTGAACCTGAACTCAGGACCTTGCAGTTCACAACACAATCACTGGATTCACCAAGTGCTGTCAGCTGAGCAAGCATCAGGCTCATATTCTTACTTGGTCACACGGAACAAACCTCACATTATGATGGTTCATAAAGACACAGGAGCATATCTCCATCTTAGTAAAAAAGTATTGAATGGACATGACAGATCCTAGGGGCCTTTCCAAGGAACAATTCAATATTCCCTTTTATAGTATTTGGCACACCACAGAGTTTATTCAGCTTGAATTAACTAATGGATTTGAGCATTCTCTTTAACAAAGAGAAAAGATGTTGAGTTGCACTGACTGCAGAGTTACAGAATGCTTTAGACAAATCTCGCAAACTGATTTACCACAGAATCTGTGCTGGCTTTTCTCTAAACTCACAGGAACTCATCCTTCATATTTTAAAATAAGAATTTCTAAAATGTGTTCAGAGCATTTATTTTTGTTGATAGATGTATTACAAATTAACACGGGAAGTTATTTGCCTTTATAAAAAAGGGAGGATGGACAAAGTAAAAGATGCCGTGGTGTTGAATGAAACCAAAGAAGAGAAGCGAAGGTTTCAGGTGGGCCGTACCCTTCCAACATGCCCACAAACCCCACTGCACAAACACATGGAGCATGGATTTAGAGGAGGATCCAATTCCTTCCCACAGAGCAGAACCCCATGCTAATACAAGAGTAGCAATAGTGAGACTTAACCTGTAATAAACTTCACTCATTTTCACCCAAGAGAAATATGATTTTGATCTCTAGGATTGAGATGACACTCAAGGAGTATCATTTGCATTTGATATGTAAGATCCATTCTCCTAAATCAACATGAAGTGAGTAGTTTAAGCAGGAAAGGCACTTAAGACAAAGTAATTATGTTTCTCTGCATATGAAAACAGAAATGTTTGTTACAGAGACCTTCCTGAACTCACAGCACTCCTTGTAGCAAACTGTGCAGCCTACTTGTGGTGTTAAGGACACAAATGCCCCTTTGTGATGCAGGAGTTCCAGAGAGGAACTGGAGAAAGGCCTTAGAAAGAGCTGTATCCCATATGTGTCCAAGAAGGAAGCATTTTCTCCCTGGAAAAGAACACAGAACTTATACAGGTCCCAACTAATCACTGGGTGGCGTTCCCAAAACTTGGATACTTTGAATAAGGACTGCAGAACATTGTATGGTCATCAGAAACATTGTATTTTCATGACAGCCTTCCTTTGGCCTTTGAATCATTTCATACTTCTTTGAATTTCTTAATTTGGTTCCTTTAACTTAGCTTTTTTAACTTCTGCCACATATTCTTGGTGTTTCAGCCTTGGTTTCCTTTTACCCAATCTGAAATAAAGATCTATTTTATGCCTCTAATGGATTTTCTGGTTAAACATAAGTGAATGTATGATTCAGCCAGAAGGTTTTTCATAAGAGTGCAGCCTTACAATAGATTAAAAGCAGTTAGCTTTTACTAATATAGGCCCCTTTTTGGATCTGGTGCTTCAGACAAGACCTGTGGACACAGACTTCTGCCTTTACTCCTTATTTTCATCCTGAGGAGAGGTTTTTCAAATTCACTTAAACTAAAGTTGCTTTAGGTTTTTTTACTTTAATTTGCAGCTGAGAACCAGTGAAAGTGGCTGGCATGATACATGCCATGAACTGAGCTCTGTCTCACTCTCTGCACAAATAATTTTAGCAGAAGAATAACTAACAGCCCTGTTTTCATAGTCAATTGCTCAGAATAACTTTCAAAGTCTGCCCTTACATTTCTGACCTTCCTGAGCACGCTGGAAGCACCCAGAAGTGGGGACCAGTTTCAGTGAAAGGGTGAAGAGCAAACCCACTCCTGGCTTCCTCACAGCTGAGCCTTTCAGTATCAATCAGCATCATTTACTTGGCTTGTCTGTTCAAGGCCACAAACCCATCTGATATTCATCCCTGTGTCTCCCTCTGACTGAGCTAAGCCTTGGGACTGATTCCCTCTGGCCAGAGGGTGGAAAACACACCTGACCAGCAGCTAGGGGCTGCCTCTGCCTCCAGGCTGAGAGTTCAGCAGTGCCCGTGCTGGGTGAGGCTCCTCAGCCTTGCACACCAATGCTCCCCCCAGGAGGCCTTTCCTCCCACACTGTGCTCCCTGAAAGTGGCTACAGAGCAAAGCCGGGATGACAGAACGGCACCCAGGGTGTTCCGAAGGCTCCTCAGCTGCACAACAGGAAGAGCCATCACCGTCACTGCACAGGTGACCAGCAAGTACAGCTCAGTGACAACAGCCCACCTAAATACTGGCCATGGAGACAAGGAAACAGCTCTTCCTAAAAGACCCCACAGCCCCACAAAAGTACAGCAATGATGGGAACAACTCTGCCGGCCTCAGCCTGGGATTTGGGGCAATGGATATGGGAGCGTTAAACCCTTGTAACTGGTATTATCTGAAGAAACCAGTGCGGGCACCAGCATTCTGGTGCCGCCTTTGTTTCCCCATAGCAAAGTCTGAAACTCCCTCTTGTGGGGGATTCGGAAAGATCCCATCTAGAACAGAAACACCACAGCGAGAAGTTAGTCGCTTTAAAATCTTCACTTCCCCCCATCCTCTGTCTCCTGACCATTCCGAAATGGGCTGATTTCAATACCAGACAAGACAGAGCCTCGAGCCACCTGATTTGACCTCAGAGATGACCCCGTCTGAACAGGAGGAAGGAAAAAGAAGCACGGAATCATGTTAGGAACTTCCTACTACTCTATTTCATTAGTTCCAAAGGTAACTGACATCACGTATGTAAGATTTTAGGCAAATTACTTCAGGAAACATGGAAATGTACTTCACTGTCCCAATTACCAAGAGGAAGAGAGGCTCAGGATGAAATGAACCAAACAAATACACAGGATTGGGTTGAAGTATCTTTAGAGCCTCTTCTGTTTGTACCCCGAGGAAGCACAACCTGCAGCCCCAGGTACTTCTAAATCACCATTTTGATTCACCACAGCCTAATTCTAAAAATACCGACATAGTTCTGAGCATCAGTATTTACAAACCAGATAAACAATACATCTACACAATGTTTTACATCCACAAGTCTCAAAGCACTTTGCAAACTCAGAGGAGCACTACAGATCCTCAGAGGTTACAGTTGTTTGCTGAGAGTTACGAGCTCAGGCAAGTGCTTGGATCTTGGGCTTTGTTGTGGAGCTCAAATCATCCCATGAAGGTTCAGCTCAGTCGCTTTGGGCTCAACATAATGACCATTTTATGAGATGGCAGAGATGGAGACAGAAGATACAAAAGCAAAATAGAATTTACCACTCAGGAAATGTTCCCATTCAAAGCCTGTATATAAGAATAAGCTCAAGAAAAAAAAAGGAGTATTTGAGTCATCTCTTACAACGAAGCTTTATAACATCATGAACAAGGTACCAAGGCCATGGCAGTCCAATTTCTATCCCAGTACAGCTGTACCCCTTCGTTGCTTATATTTTTAACTGAAGTCAACTGCTTGTCCTTGAATTTATTTTTAACAACCAGCAGTCATTTCAGCTGAAGGTGCAGGGCACTCTGAGTGCACACTTAGACATTCAGCGTGAGTGACTGAAGGAAGAAGACATCCAAATCATTCCAGATTGTATCCCATTCTTAAATTAAATGCAGACCTCATCCTCTGAAGTTATGTAATACAAATTGGGATGGTAATTATGTTGAGTGTTTCCTCTGGCACAGCCAGGTTTTGCAGTTTCCTCACCTTTCTCTACTCTGCAGTTTCTGGATCATGCCCTGACCTTCTGTTCTTCTCCATTCCCACTGACAAACCTTCCACAGCAACTGAGCCACCCAGTCCTGCTCCAGTGCAAATATTCTGCACTTCTGTTCTTACATGCTACTCCTAAAACTGTCTGTTTGTCCTTTCAACCACATCAGGTATTGCATTATGCCTGCCTTGGCCTCCCTTCACTGATGCATTTTCTCACTCCCCAGAAGAACAGTGTATTTGTCCTGCTGTTTAGGGGTTCCTCCCTTTTACTTCCAATATCCAACAGAAGATCACTGCCTCTCCTTGGTTTGTACAATAATTGGAATACTGATTTTCACATGAGTATTTGAATTCATTAAATTTCTTCTATGGAATTTCTCTCCATGTTTTCCATAATGTAAAGACTGGGAAGTTTCCCCCTACAGAGTTCTGATAATCCCAAACACTTATGAGTGTTTACACAGGCTGCAGATGTCCCCTCTTCTTCAAACTCTGATTCTTTTAAGCACACACTTAAAATACACTAGAACTTTAAAACAGGTTTAAACTATGCACTGACATAGATCTTATTTCTATCCCTTTTTAATTGCAAGCAAGAAAATAATTTCTCATTACCAAAAAGTTATGATTGCACCCAAGGGCAACAGAAATGGGAAGAAATCTCCATAATGACAAATTATATTTAAAATCAACATGGAAATCCAGAGATGGGGAGTGTTATGCACAGGGCAAATTCTTTGCTCAGCAGAGCCAAAATCTTTTTTACTGCAGAGGTTGTTACACTATAATAGCGAACATTTGGCTTGAAGCTGATTGAAAAGGTGGGTTTACAATTTGGTATTAAAGGACAATCTGTGACTGGAGAACACAATGAGCAAGACAGCGCCTGATATGAAATGCTACTTGTCAAGCTTGACATTTTATGTCTCTATTTATATCAGTCTCAAGGAGATGGAGTTTGCTGGCAGTAAATCCCAGCCATTAAAGCAGGATGGAACCTGCTGGAAAAGTTTGTGACTCAGTTTAATTGGGCTATATTTATCATTAGCATTATAGTCTTTAACATCTAACCTACTGACATTATTTTTCTCCTTCAAGCCTTTGTAACTTCTCCAGTGCCATAAAGTCTTGTAAAGATTTTTTTGTTGTTGTAAATTAAGGGGAAAAAAT
>VZTT01023124.1:0-16005 GCA_013400855.1 Buphagus erythrorhynchus
TAATAATAACAATAATGATAATACCTCACTCCTGTGTGGAAATCTCTTCAACCACAAACACTACATTCCACTCACAGCCACCATGTCTTTCTCACTGGAAAAGAAAACAAACAAATGGGCACCAATTAGAAAAGGGCATTTATTAATGCTAAGTTCAGAGCAGCTTCAAATTTTGCACACGCACTCATAAAATAGAAGATTTAGGATTCCCTGTCACATGGGAGGCTGCAGAAGGTTAATTGAGTTCACTGTAGAAATATCATTACCTCTATAACACACCTAAGGAAAAAAGCACAGCAGCCAGGTTACGAAGATAGATTTATTTTAAGCCTTTAAAACTATTTGTCAAATTTTTGCCCTCTAACAGGGTGAGGGTTCCTCTCGCTTTGTCCCTAAATTCCAGTGCAGCTGAACAGCAACTTCCACAACATTTCCTCCACTGTGGATTTCACACCTTCCCACAAAGAGATGCCCTTGTCCCACCCACTGATAGACTGAGACAGAGAAGTTGTGACCTCTGGCATCCATTCCCATTTTCCCAAAGGAAAAGTATTCTCTGGGATGGACCACAGGATTTCCTCTCCCCTGCTGAAGGAGCAGCTGCTGACTGGAAGACAGTGAAACCAGCTCAAGGGGCTGCAGAGAAATTCCTATGGGCTGTGCCTTTATCTTTGCTTCTGCTGGGGCTTAAAGTGGGGAGAAACAAGGGGGAAATCTTCCCATCTGGGATCCCTCATCCCCCCTTCCAAAAAGGGCCACAGTCCCCTCAATATCACTGGGATAAACAGCATCCCTGTGACCTGCTCCTTGTCTGCTCAGGCTGGCAAAGCTCTGACCTAGGTGTGCTTATTTTACCAACAGTAACTGTAAACTGGGATGGTTTTATTATTTTGGGGTTGTGCTTGCCAATAAAAAGGAAATGACAGCGCGGGCTGAAAGAATTCGATGGTTACACAATTATTTTGAAATCCCAGCCTGCCTCCCGAGGTGCTGACCTGGCTGTCTGCCCTCCCCTTGCTCCCAGGAGTTTCTGAGCCTAAATAATGTCCCAGGCACCACAAGCCAGGCCATGGCTCCCATGTCACCAACTCTGCAGGGGCTTTGCAGCCACTGTTCAGTGCCTGATGGTGACACAAGCTGCTGCAGAGCAATTCACAACGCAGGCACACGCACACACAGCACAAAGCAGGCAGATGGGACTCGGAGCACAAAGAGGATAAAACATCATTTTAACAAAATCCATTTGTTCGGATGACCCGAACTTGAAATTAAGGTGTTAAAATCCAAGACAAAGAGGATTTCTGATTGGCAGCCAGTGATGTCAGCCCTGTGCCAATTATAGAGGGAATTCATGTGGCTGCCTTTAAAAAGAAATAATTCCCTCTCTGATACAGCAGTAAGACACTGTAGACAGCCCATTTGCAGGGGATTACGCGGCACTTCTCAGGTAGTTAAAGTCACTGAGCCTTTTGACCTTGTGCCTCCTGACACTACTGGAGGCACAATCACCCAGGGACACGCTGCTTGTCATGTGTGTCTTATTGCTTAAACAAAACCCAACCGCCCAGCAACCTGAGCCCATCACCCCGGGCTCTTTGGCTATGAATTATTATGCTGAAATAACACGAACATAATAAACAGCGCTATTTATTAGCTTATCCTGTGATTTCAGAGATGACTACACAGACTGAAAAAGCAGAGGAAGCCTGTGCCAGGCTGGAGTGAAAGCATTTCTCAGGTCACTGCCTTAAACGCAGATATTTTGTGCTACCACGATGCTTGAGCAAGGCGAGTAAATCTTTGCACGCTGCAATCTTGAAGAGGCTGGAATTAATTGTCCCTCCAGATGGGATCCGAGCTCATTCACTGCCATAACGTTCAGCATGTAATGAACACCAGGCAAGGTGAAAATTGATATCAAGAGCACTTCTAAGAGCTAAAAAGTTAACACCTAAATTGGAAATCAATATATGCTGTAAGTATTGATCAGCAGAACAGAGATCCTCAGGTTTTTTTTGCCTCTGCTGAGTGGCTGCTGTTGGAGGTTGAGCTGGAGTTCCACTAAAACACGTTACTTTAACAATTATTTTTTTAAAACGGCACAAAGCAACACAACCTTATGCTTTATGGAGTGATTGTCTAACCCTTCCACAAGTGCATCCATGCAGAACAATCAGGAACGTGCCAAGCCAGGAGCCAGCAGTGACTTTTTTATACCATCCCTTAGTTTGTGAAGTCATGCTTTTGTCCTCAAGACCAGCAGAAGAAGCCAGAGCTGAGGAGCAGCACCTTTGAGGAGGATGGATGGATGGATGGATGGACGGATGGATGGATGGATGATGGATCGGTGGATGGATGGATGGATGATGGATCGGTGGATGGATGGATGGATGATGGATCGGTGGATGGATGGATGGATGATGGATCGGTGGATGGATGGATGGATGATGGATCGGTGGATGGATGGATGGATGATGGATCGGTGGATGGATGGATGGATGATGGATCGGTGGATGGATGGATGGATGATGGATCGGTGGATGGATGGATGGATGATGGATCGGTGGATGGATGGATGGATGATGGATCGGTGGATGGATGGATGGATGATGGATCGGTGGATGGATGGATGGATGATGGATCGGTGGATGGATGGATGGATGATGGATCGGTGGATGGATGGATGGATGATGGATCGGTGGATGGATGGATGGATGATGGATCGGTGGATGGATGGATGGATGATGGATCGGTGGATGGATGGATGGATGATGGATCGGTGGATGGATGGATGGATGATGGATCGGTGGATGGATGGATGGATGATGGATCGGTGGATGGATGGATGGATGATGGATCGGTGGATGGATGGATGGATGATGGATCGGTGGATGGATGGATGGATGATGGATCGGTGGATGGATGGATGGATGATGGATCGGTGGATGGATGGATGGATGATGGATCGGTGGATGGATGGATGGATGATGGATCGGTGGATGGATGGATGGATGATGGATCGGTGGATGGATGGATGGATGATGGATCGGTGGATGGATGGATGGATGATGGATCGGTGGATGGATGGATGGATGATGGATCGGTGGATGGATGGATGGATGATGGATCGGTGGATGGATGGATGGATGATGGATCGGTGGATGGATGGATGGATGATGGATCGGTGGATGGATGGATGGATGATGGATCGGTGGATGGATGGATGGATGATGGATCGGTGGATGGATGGATGGATGATGGATGATGGATGATGGATGATGGATGGATGGATGGATGGATGGCCTTTGGTGCAGGCATGGGAAGGGCACATCTGTGCCTGGTGATGGAGCACGGGGCAGGGATTTTGAGCTTGCTGAGGCCAGGTCTCAGCTCTGCAATGCAGCTCCCAGCTCTTCTTACCGTGCCTGCACAAAGGCAGCTCCACTGCTCTGGGATGGGGGGATCTCTGCACAGTGCCCTGCTCTGGAGGCGACACAGCTCCTGGGGTCAGCAATAGGTGAAGAGCAGCTGCAGAATGTGTCATCCCATGCTGTGGATCTGCTCAAAGCAAGCTTTTCAGACACGCTGATGAATGAAAGAGCTGTGAAAAACAAATGTCTCATTGTTTGAGTCCTCCAGCCTGCAAGGAAGCAGGAATTTCTGTGCTCTACATCAAAGAAACACTTGACCCTATGTGATCAATTCCTCCTCCTAATTATTATCCGCCGAAAGACCTGAACTTCTGCGAAGTCTCCCAGGTGAAAAGGGGCAAGAATATCTCAGGAAAGGTTAGAAAATCCGTACATTTCTATAAATATTTGTTGGTCTGCATTCCTTTAACTTTGCATGATTAAATACAGCCTGCTTCTGTTCTTCCACTTTATCCTCCGGGGAAATTTATCATCAAAATTATTGTACAGCATTCATTACTCTAGCTTCATTTAAAACCTTGCCCTACTTATTATTTAGGCTGAAAAAAAATGTTGCTTTGTATAGTATTTCCTATAATAGTCTCAATCATTACATTTAAAAGATTGCTGTAAGGCAGCTTAGCCTGCATTAGAGGAAAATAAAGTGGGATGCCATAGTTAAGTGTTACAGTTCTAACTCAGCTTTTGTTTCCCAAATCATAACAATGCAATGTTTCAGTTCCTCAAAAGGCTCTCGCTGCTCATTATCATCCAGGACTTCACCCCTGGGTTTCAAAGGGACATCCAGTGGGTCTTCTCCAGCTTAAAAAGTGATGGGGAAAGGCAGAGGGATGGGAAGGAATGGAAGGGAGGGAGGAGGCTCCATCAGTTCAGAGGTGGAGCTGTCTTTTAAATCAGTGGTGCAGGGAACACACTCAGCTGTGACAGACCAACAGGGAATGCAAACAAATTATGTTTGTTTAACCCTTACTCAAAATTTCTGTTTAGGACAGAGAGACAGACATGGCTCTTGGAAAGAAACAAATGCAGTGTTTAAATGGAAACATTTAACTTAAATCCCAGTAGTGCTACATGAATTAAGCCTCTTAATTTGTGCTCCTTCAATAATGAGACTGCTCTGATGCTGAGTACCATTGCTGGCCTTTTAGATAACACTGTATTCATGTTTGTCTAACCCTTCTGTGCTTCTGAAAAAGCACAGCTGGTCCTGCACTGCAGAGCCTGCTGGGGAGGTGATCAGGGAAAAAGCATCTCCTCCCCATCAGCAGCCCCACCAAGATCTCCTCCTACATGGGCTGCAGAGCCAAAGACTTTTGGTTCTGGTTTGGCCACATCAAACTCAAACTGAAACACAGGATGGGCAAAAGCCACTCATTAACACAGAACATTTTTTGGAGCTTGTGTCATGTATTTACTGTTTAGGTTGCTCTGTCCTCCCTCACTGCCTTCCCTGCACCTGACTGACCTCAGAGGCTTTTTGCTACCCCAGACCTGGCTGCCCTCCCCTCTCTTCTCCATCCCAAATCAAAAACCTAATACAGGACTTAGGAATACACAAGGAATCTCTGGTTTAACCTTCTGTGATGGCAAAATTTCCCCAGTTATTCCTAATCTTTGCTTCAGGTTTTGACTCCTGACTGTACTTTTCCCTTTCACCCACCCACCTTGTCTTTCTGACTGTTTTCTACAAGGGCCTTGCAAAGACCTTTCAGCATGGTAAATAAATGAGATAAGCCAGTTCCTCTCTCTTCCTTTCCTATTGACAAGTTCAAAGACTTCTCAGAGATTAAGAGAGAAAGACTGCAGGTGACCTGCTGGGTCACCAAGCCCAGGCTTTCCCTATCACTTCCAGCCATATCCTACACTACCTTTCTACTGGATAAGCCTGATCTTATCAGCATCTCCCAAATGTTTTCTTTTTTTTTTCCTTATCATTTGAACCAGTTTACGAGGTACAAATGAAAGGCTTAGTGGTCTGTAACTCCCTGGATCATTTTCTTCCTGGTGTCACCAGAAGGCATCTTGTCCTTTCTATCCATGAGCACACACATTCCTCATCACCCTTGGGAAGGGAAAAAGAGGTGAGTTTTGGTGGAAGGAAGGGAAGGGAACAGGATGGTGGAGTTAATGTTCATGCAAGGTGTATTGCCAACAAACTGGTGGAAAAATGAAAATTCCTATTTTATCATAGAATCACAGAATGGTTTAGGTTGGAAGGGACCTCAAAAAATAACTCGTTTTCAATCCCCTCTGTCACAGGCAGGGACACCTTCCACTGGAGAGAGTGGTCAAGGGAGGGATCAATACTTCCCTTGGCTCTTATTTCATCATTAGACTTCACAGATAAATAAATATTATTTTCTTTTCTACCACTAATTGTATGGATTCGGAGCTAATAATGAAAAATATGCAACATCCTGCTGTTTGTCATGCACCAAACACAGCTTTCCCATAACTCTGGTCAGCAGAGGCTGTTCCTGATCAGTTCTGATGAGCATCCCTGTGCTGCTGATGCTGGAGGGACTGTGCTGTGCAAATGGGGCAAATCACCCCCCACCAACCACACAGCCACCCCAACCCCCAGCTCTGGGTGCCAGCAGCTGCTCAGCACACCCACATGCACTTTGGCAATCCTGCTGGTTTTCAACAAAATCCATTTGGGAAATCCTAAAACGTCCCTATTGCTGTAAAAGGGGCTTTCCCAGGAGGGAAGCATTTTGTGCAGCCTGTCCCCAGTCATTTAGATGCATAAGAAGCTTTAGGTCTGTAGCTGGCTGCAAAGAGCAGCAGAGACCTCACCCAAAGGGGACAGCCTTTAGTTCAGGACCAGGAGAAGTCAAATGTCACCACAGTTCTGTCACAGAGAGCAGAGCCACAGCCCTTTCACTCAAACACACCAGGTTACAGCACCCACACACAGGGGAGCAGCTTGTCACCCCCTCTGGGTCCCCAACAGCCCTAAACCTCTTCTTATACACAGCAAACATTTCAACAGGACATGATTTCACCTCCTGAAACTGATGCTTCAAACACTGGTGCAACCAAAACATCTCCCCAAACCAGATTCCTGGAGCAACCTTGAGAGTATAAAGGGATGTGCAGGGCTTGAACTGGGGAGCACCCATTAATGCAGCAAAAATGAGGATTGGGGTGAAGCTGAACAGATCCTCAACACTTAGAGAGGAAGGGGAGGAAGAAATTTGGATTTTTACCTTTTTTTAGTGATGCATTAATTCTGCAACTTGCCATACAACTTTCTTTTCTTCAGAAAAAAATAAGCATACTGTTTATTTTCTGTAATGAATTGGCACTGTTCTCTCTTTTATGAAACAAATCTATCTGTACTTGGATATTCTGAAAAACAGCAAAACCCTTTCATAATCATTTAGACAAAAAAAAAAAAAGATTAACGAAAACACTTGCAGCCTAACATGACTCCCATGGAGAGCCCATCTGTTATGGCCTGACCACAATCCCCATTCCCAAACATCCTGCATTGCTGGGCAGGGAGGAGATAGAGAAGTTTGGAATGAAAAACTGGACTTGAGACCAAGAAGAAGTGGAAGGAGGTATATTAGTTTTTGTCTTTGTTTCTCACCATCCTACTCTGGTTTTAGGTGGAAATAAATCAAAATAATTTTCCCCAAGTCCAGTCTGATTGTATCCCACCATTTCCATGTGAGAGCTTTAACAGCACCATCCACTTCCTGACCTCCAGGTGCCTTTCCATCAGCAAAAAGGAAAACCACCACGACTGAGGGGATGGTTGGGGAATTATCAGCTGCTGGTCAGAAGATGACTCACAGAAATCACACACCTCCTCCTCCATCTCAAACCAGAAGCAATGATCTGTCAGGTTGGCAAGAGTCTTTTCTGTCCTAGACCTTCCAAAAGAACTGATTTAAAGCTTTTTAAGCAGAAAGGTCCAAGTCCCTAACTTGAAGGGATACATTTTTTCCTGTGGTCCTTTTTGCAGATTTTACAAGAAGCCAACCAGTAAAACAAGGTGGTCAGACCATCAAGTGCTTGCTGGGCTTGAGATGGGTGATTTTGACTTCTGAGTAGCTGGATCTAATTCTCAGTTCACTGTCACTTTCCCCTCCCCAGCCCCTGAGTCTCTTATCTGTTAAAAATGAAAGGTTTTGAACAGGAGCAAAGGTCATCTCTGCCTGTGCTTCTGTTCCACAGCCAGTGTTGTAGAACAAATACTGATGAGGATCATGATGATAATGAGGAAAATAATAATGAGCATTGATCTCGATGGAGATGCTCCTCTGTTCTACCCAGGCCACTGAGATGAGACTCAGGAATCCCCAGACATAAAGGATGTGTCACACTAAACTTTAATTAACAGCAAATCACAACCCAAATGACACATTCCCCCCCTCACACTCTCAATTTTCATAACTGACTTTTCACAACGAAACTCCAGGGGACATTTGAAACTAGAGAAGAAAGCAAAAAAACTTCAGCTGGTTACACCAAGGGAGCCAGCCAGCCGTGATTCCTCTCTGATTTACAGCACAAACCACGAGCAGCTTCAGCCCAGCCCATGGAGAGACATCAGCAGAGATGAGAGGAGAATCAGGTCTGGTGTGCTCCAGGGACACTCACTTGGCACTGAGGTATTCCACAGCTTCCCCTGCCAATGGTGCCACCAAACAAACCCCATGGTCACACAGCTGCACTGGGGGACACCTGCCACTTCTCCAGCATTTTCCCCACACCAACAAATTAACCTGGGCCACTTGCTCAGGAGAGCACTGTGAGGGACAAAGCCTTGCTGGCCAGGTCCCCTTGTTCTCAGCAAGGAGCACTGAGGTCAGTTGTGGCACCAAGCAGCTCTACAGATCTCCAAGGTCGCTCCTAAATCCTATCAGGATCAGAAGAAATCAATGCTCAAATCAAGGGAAAGTCATGTAGCTGTAAATAATCCAAATATAGTGTTCAGGACTGAAATATTTACTTTGCAGATATGACTTTTGCCAGTGGTGTTTCTGTAATATAAATATTTTAATCTTGCTTTTAAGTGCCAGACTTTTCATTTTTTTCCCAATAAATATGAAATATTTTTTGATTGACACACTCCTCTATAACTGCTCACAGAAGGTGCCAGGCAGGAAAACATGGGTTCCCTTTCTGTCAAATCCTAAGGGAGATCTTGTTTATGAAAAAGTGCAACATGTAGAATCCTTTAAAAGACTTTTTAAAAAAATTAACTACCATGAAGTCGTCGACTCATTTTATGGACTAAGTAAGAGGAAGTAAGGAATATCTCAGGCAATTCCATGCATTTATATCCATTACATATTAACTCCTTTCATATTGATCATGGAAAGAATAAATTGTTCAGATTAAATCAATCTCCAGCAGGATAAGGTCACAGACTTGAGCTATTAACTGCAATTGGCCACTTAAGGAGAGGATACCAGCAGAATAGTTAAAAAACCCAGGTACATCTTCCAGTGATAACATATCCCATAAATATTCCCCATGGAAAAGTTCACATGAAGCCACAATTAAATTCAGAGTACAACAGGAAATAGATAACAGGAATTTCAGGGTTCCATGCTATTGTTCAGCCATCTCTCCTCCCTGCAAGCAGCTTCTACCCCATAAAGAACATCCCTTCCTGATGAGGAGATTCAGGTGATGAAGCAAAGACTCCAAAGGGAAGGACACGAAGCTGCACAGCCCCATCCCTCCTACATGGCTCTGCATGGGCAGAATCAACATTTACAGCACTGGGCAGACAAGCAGCAAGGGATTCCTGATCCTGCCTTTGGGAGAAACAAATAATCATGCTTAAAAAAAAAAAAAAAAAAAGAAGTGAGCAATACAAGGCCAAGTTTGGATAAAATTCAAGCAAAGCCAGACTTGCAAATTGTAACTTAGGCAGCTCGGAGTGCTGTAGGACAGGGATCTGTAACCTAATTGAAGTGAATGGCTTGAAGTGCTCTGCTATTAGGGAATCAAAGCTCTGGCATATCTGCTGCAGTGTCTGTGAAACAGCAATAACAGTGTTTGCCCACCTCACAGAGATAATAGAAGTGGTTACGTTTGTGCAGAAATGTGATCATGTAAAAAGCACTGTGGTACAAAAGTGCTAAATATTATTATTAGGTGTATGTTTTGGTACTCCAAAAAATACAATTTATTCAAGCTCTTCTATTTCTTTGACACTTGTAACAGGCTTCCAATGTGGCTTAAAACCCCTGCTCAAAAATAAACATCAGAATAATGAGCTTTCCTTATTTAATTCACCGAATAGGCACAATAAGCTCATGTTTAAACAAAAAATGAAAAGGAAACTTGCTGCTGCGCCAGAACAGCAGCACAATCAATTTTAATTAGCATTGCTCATTGTGGGAAATGATAAGGTATCAGTCATAGTAATTGGTGGTGTTGACAATTAGTCAAAGTTATTAACATCTCAAGACCCAGGACAAAAAAAGCTTGCTGAATTTTAAATATCTGGAGAAGGCTTGCCTCGAAATCCTTAATTTTCACCCAGTCTGAAAACATTGCTCAGATTTATTATTTGTTAGCTTCCCATCAGAGCACAAGCACTGGGATAACACCACCAACCCAACATAGCTGGCTCTTGATCAATCCCAGTTTTCCACTGCTGGGAGTGAGGCTCCCTCCTCTCCTCCTGCTGCTTCCCACTTCCCTCCCTTTGTCTGCTCCCAGTGCTCATCCCAGAGCCTCTCCCACACCGAATGGATCAGGAAATGCTCCCAGGCAAGGGAAAGTTCTTGGAGCTGGAGCATCTCCAGCAAGGTCCCATCCAGGAGCACAAACCTTTGGGCACCCTGAGCTAAGGTGGGCGATGCCACACGAGCAGCAGCTGCTGCTTGCAGGTGTTTCATGGCCAACAGGAGCAATGCCCCAGGCTTCTGAGAGGCTCAGGTGCAAGGCAAAGCCTATGCCAAGACACAATATAGAGCACTTCAGGGTTTTGTCCTGGTCCCTCTCACCCCTTGGCAGCCCCACAAATGTCCTGTCTGTGCTTGCTGACTTCTCCTGAGAGAGAATCTGGCAAAGGAGGTGAGTGACAACATGAACCAGGTGAGCCAACAACACAGCCCACTTGTGTGGGTCACACCAGAACTGACACAAGGATTTCTGACCTTTTCTGTGGAAAGTTTATAGGTTAGTATCAGAAAAATAATATAGTATTTTTCTGGCCACCAAGACCACAAATTCTCCAAGGTCTAGCACTTGGCTACTTGTACCTTCATGTTTTAGTGGGGAATTCCTGAGACACTCAGTAAGTAGGTGCTAAGAGCAGCATATGACCCACCTCAACGAGCTGCATAAGGATCACTTATGGACACAGCTGATGTACACAAAAAAGGCAGAAAAACATTGTCCAAAAAGCATTTAGTTAACCTGACAGACCCCTGACCACCTGCCCTAGAAGACAAAGATCATGGAAATACTCTATCAATTGTTTTCTGCTAGTTTTAGTGAAAACTCAATATATTCCCCCTCCCACATGCTGCTGTCCCTTCCCTGTAAATAAGATGTGTGTAACACTGCAATAGCCATCCTTCTGGTGTAAGTAGGTGTTACAGTTTAAAATAGCAGAGGTGACATGTATTACTCATTTGTTCTTTTGCTTGCTTTAATGAGTTTATTTGTATGGAAATTAAAAGCCAGGTAAAAATACCATCTCTGTCCCTAACATATGTGTCTCTTACACAACCATGGTGATTCTCCTGACCCTTCTCCTACAACTACCACTCCCAAACTGCTGCAGCCTTCCAAGCAACAGAGCAAAATATGAGGCTGCCACAAAGGAACAAATCCTGCCTGGCAGATGCTGCTGAGCTGCAACACTGGCACAACTGTCAGAAAATCATAGTCCTGAAAGAAACTCCCCCAAAACCCAACTGAGATTCAAAGCAAAGAAACTCTGATTTAAATTCCCTCTCAGGCACTGGCCCACAGCAGCAGCAGCAGGGCTCTGCCACCGCGGCCGCCAGATAAACACCATTTTCAAGGTCAATTTCCTATGACCACTTGCTTCATTTCTCATCATTTTCTGTCCAACTTCATAGATTACCACTTAAAATTGATTTATTCTTTCCCTTCCCAGCATTACTTTGCACTTCATTTAAAAGGGAGGTGGGGGGGATTTTTCTCTGTGTTCCACACACACCATCATACCACGATGGGCTCAGCTGGGTTTCAATTGACTGAAACAACTGCTCAGGAAAGCAGTGTGCTGTAAAAGCCAAACCAAACCAAGAGGCTCCTTCCAACCATCTCCCCCTCTCTTCCCCACTGCTAGAAATATTGTTTTTGAGAGACAGTGACTTCGGTTTTTACATATGGAGCCCTGTTGTAAAGCAATGTTTTCATAGCCCCTAACAGAAAACCCAAGTTGAGTTGAGGTCTGGTTTGAGGTTCCTCCTGCGGGCCGGTAGCAGATCAGATTAAAGCTGACAGAGATGAAACTGTGCTGGCCCACATCCTTGGGCTTGCTCCAGGGCCTCTCATCTGCATTTCATCGTGATGTGAGCACATGTTCCCATCATTGGTACACTCATCTGCATCACTCTGAATGTTAATCATAGGCTAACCCAATTTCTTCAGCAAATTTATTACTTATTGTTCATTAAAGTTCATAAAACCTGACGTGAGGCTGAAAGAAGCAGAACCCCCTCACCAAGGATTCCTCAGCAATTCAGAGGTGGCAACATCAGCCCAAGGAGCTCCTCCTTCCAAGGTGGGTGCCAGAATCTTTCATCCATTCTCCAGGGATGAGGGGAAGGAGGCAGTGAGGTACAAGGAGCTGCCACGGCCCTTCAGAAAGCCCTGAAACCGCTCAACAAAAACCTGCATTTCTTTCCAGAGTCATTTAAAAATATCTTTTTTACAATGAACAAGGAGAAAGAATCAAGGCTACCCAGCAGCAGGGGGATGTGAAGGAAAGGGAATGGAGATAAGAGGGGGGAATCACAGGGCAGCACTCACGGGGAGAATCTCAGCAGCACACACTGCAAACGTTACAGGTTTTCCTGGCACTGGGAATTGTGGGCTGTCCTCATGATGTCCCCAGCAGCTGGATCTGACAAGTGACACTTCAGTGCCCTTTGGATTTACTGGTAATGCATGGCAGCAATACACTTGGACAACACTCACGTGCTTAAACCTAAGTATGTGTTTAAATGCTTTGCTGATCAGGATTCAGAGAAGCCATGTTGGTGTTTTTTTGGAAAGGGATGATTTACTGTATTCCAGTCAACAGCCAAACATTACCTTCTACCTCCCCAGTGAACTCTGTGCATCTGAAATGCTCTCAGATTCCTACAGCAGTTCCTCAAAACCTCGGGAACACACACAAATCCAAGCCTCTGACATCCCGAGTGGAAAGTGCTGAAATCCTCCAAAGGACATTATGATTGAAATATTCAATCAGATGATGCTACCATCAGAATAATGAAGCCTTTGGAGGATTTGCTTCACTGAGTATAAAATAATTCTGAGAGACACTTAAAAGGAAGAAACCATGTCTGTGGGAAGAAAGAGGACCGATTTTTTGCCAGAAGGAGGATAATTCTGCAACCCAGAAAATGACACCTCTTGGTAACCCAACATCAGATCTGCTCCTAGGCTAAAATTAGATGTCACAAAATATATAAATATAATTTCTGCACAGCTGTGTAAATGAAAATACATCTGTCAAGAAAAGAAAAATTACAGATGCTTACTCTCCCCTTTCCCCAAAATTTCTATAATCATAGAATGATCCAGCCTGAAATTAGAAATTTGCTCTCTCCTTTAATTAAATCAATTTGCATTTTTCTTTTCCTCAGCTGATTAAATAACAGAAAAGCACAAAGGTGAGGCGGGTTTTGTGATGAAAGCACTGGATGAAGACCCTGGAGGAAGAGATTAAATTCCTGATCCTGTCAGAGGACTTCCTCTGTGATCTCATGCTCCATCTCATTGCACCTCTTTTCCCCATGTGCAAAGATGGATATTATTACACTCTCCCTCACAGTCTCCATTTTTCTATTGGATCATGAGCTCAGCAGGGACAGGACAGTTTATTAAAGCTTTTAGGGAGGGAATGAAGGGAGCTGTTCTGCTGTCCTGTCCTCCCTTCAGACCCACAGTGGCAGCAGCAAGGCTGTGACCTCTCACTGCCATCGCCATGGGGGACAAGCCTGGGTACAAGGAGCACAAAAAGGGTTCAAGGGAACTTGCAGGGCTGCTCAGTGACTGTTGTGCCCATTTTTCCATGAGGTAACTCCAAAGTGTGGGCCTGTGAGCTGCAGGGAGCAGTGCAGGGTGGAGCAGCAGCTCAGCAGGGCAGGGTTTGCACTGAAGCACAAACCAAGACATGGCCAAATGTTACATGCCATTCTGTTTTCCAGGTCCTAATCCCATTTCACAGAGCATGGCATCATACAGCACTGCATTTTTTGCAAGCAAGGCTGAGGTATCCCTTAAGGAGGGTGTAAAACCTGACTTCAATAAGGCCAAACCATCCCACAGCCCTCCATGGGGACGGGGCTCTGGACGAGCCTTGCAGCTGAGTGATCACAAACATTGCCAAGAAAAAACAGGAATTCACCTCGGGAAAGAGGCTGGATCCTAACAGAATTATTTTAGAGCACAATAACACACCAAGCTGTCTTCATCAGCTCTGTTACTCCTGCCCAGCTTGACTGCAAGCACATTGCATCAAATCGGTGGCAGGAAAATTAATATCTTCAAAAGGAAACAGTTCACCACATCACACACAGTCCAGCTCCCATAATGATAAGTTCCCTGATAGAGATCATCTTCAAAACCCCAGTGGTTATAAGAGACTCTATGGAATTCATCATTTTTGATGGTTGGTTTGTTTTTTTTTTTTAATTGAACCAAAATACAGTTTTGAAAGAATATTCCTAGCCATGCTGTTTTAAGGGATTAACAAGCCATTATGTACTAGAGCATACATACATAATGGAATCAGCAAACAGGAATCAGCAAGTAATCTTCTGCCTCCACAAAGACTAATGTGTAATTGCCAGAAGCATCAGGGGAATTTCTGCCTTTTGTTAAAGCTTCAGGAGGTGACTATCGTCAAATTTGACAAAAAATACAGAATGCAACAATCGGTTATAGACATGAAAGTTACTGCTTCACACAATAACAAACTTTCATTACAGTTGGGAGCAAGAGCCTGTGTATTGATTTGCAGATGCAAGTGCTAACTGTTATTATTTAGTAGATTATGGGAACAGAGCAGTGAGCTTCTGAACACCAGGTACAAACATAGGCATGATATGCAAGATGAATTTTATGAAGCAAATCTTCTTCATGGAGCCTTTACAGTGATACAGCCTCAGTTAAATTCCATAAACAGGGAGCTGTGATCAGACAGCTGATGGACACCACATTTCCCTGAGCAATTGCTTTCCCATTAAGAACTTGCATCAAACCAAAACACCATGGGGGAGAGCAGGGCACGGAGAATAAATATCAGAGCAAAACCCAGAAATGTGGCAATGTTACAGAGCTAAAGCAAAGCCTGTGGCTTTACAGGACAAACACATTCACCTCATGACAGTGAGAGAGCAGCCAGTGAGGTACCACAAAAATCCTTCCTCTGTGACCATCCACAAGTTCAAGCCACGGGGATCTTCAGAGTTCTTTCCTGGAGTGATGGTTCTGCAGAAATGTTCTCATTTCTCTTAGAAATATAGGAGGCAAACAATGTGTAACTAGGATTCTCACTATAGATTAAGGGATTTTTTATATTTCTTTATTAGAAAGGTTGAAATGTCCCAACATGTCCCATGGGAGATGGGAGGCCCCTCTGAGAACACTCCTGGGGAATTGAAAGAGTGACAGTAAGAAATGTGTCTGCCCAAATCTTTGTGACAGAATTAACTCATATGCATTTCTTGGAAAAAGTAAATATTCCCTGCTGTTACCCTCTCTGTACTTTTATTCTTTGAAGTTTTTCACTCCCAAGTAGCCATTAAAGTTTTTGGTACTGGTACCAAACCCTACTAAACAGCACAGGTGACAGCAGACCCTTTCTTGAAAGCTCATGCAAGGGAGGGATACTAAGAAGATGTCATCCAAATAACTCCTAAGATTTCTACAACCCCATTCCATAACACACAATTTCTGCATGCAAATAGTAGTTCCAGGTTCTTATCTGCTATCTGTTTGTCCACAGAAAGATACACAATGAGAAATAAATTGTTAATAGCTTTAAAAGCTGAGACCAGATGGCTGTGTCCAAGGCAGCAGAGAAGCCCAGACTCATCAAACACCTCAGGTGAGAAGCTGATCCCAGCAGCAGAGTTCTGAATGGAGCTGCAGGATCATGAAGCAGGAAACGAGGTCTGTTAGTTTCCCATTTTTACCCATTGACTGTATAAGCTGCTGTAATCAATCATAACCTCTCTAGGAATAGCTTCACAGTGCTGCAGTGGGGACAGTCTGTGCAGGGACTGCTTATTCCTTGCTGCTCCAGATGAAAAGATTCTCCTTGAAAGAGCTGTGGCAGAGTTTTGTATCCCACTGCTGAGCCCCGCCAGCCCAATGCCACTGCACC
>VZTT01023125.1:0-10141 GCA_013400855.1 Buphagus erythrorhynchus
TTTTTTTTCCATGAGTCCAGCAAGCATCCTAGATATTTGATTACACCTGGCTGGCTGTCAAAGCCCATGTGAGTTTGGGATAGGGCCAGTCAGAACTGATTTACAGTTTTTTTAGATATGCCATGTGAGGTTTATGGTTTGATGTGATTTTGATTTGAACTCACTGGTTTTAAATGAAGTTTGCTTTGAATCTGGAGATAACAGAAATTCAAAGGGAAGCTCAAAGAATGCAGGTCTGCATGATTTAAAAATGGAAATATATTGTTCATACCAGCTCTTTGGAAGTGAAATAACTACATTTTTGAGAAAGCTAAAGTTAATAACACACCTTGAATACACATGCAATCTGGGCCATCATCTAATGGAAATCCCTGTAGCTCCTTTTCGCTTGCCTCGAACTAAACCAACTTATATGAAAAAATGAAATAGCCCTTGCATCTCCTACTCATTTCTGAATTGCAGCCCTGTATTACATCCAAAACTCTGAGGAAATTTCCCTTTGGAGATGAACACTATTGTTGTAAAGTAGAAGAATTTATCATCATGTCACATTGAGGCAAACTATTGGTGCCCTGTCTGTGGTGTTTTCACAGAAAGGTCACTTTCCAATTACTAAAAAATCCAGCCAAATCTTCAGCTGAAAATCATAGCTCTGTGCTAAGGAAGCTGTAATATCATGCTAATGGAATACTGAGTCTGCAAGATCCAGACACATCAGCTGCTCCAGGTTCAAAGTGGCTGTGCTGAGACTGGACATAGGGACTGGCAGCAGGGCTTTATTTCATCCTGCAGGACATGTAAGCTGCTTCCCAATCCCACAGCCAAATCCTGTTCTTCATTACACGGGGAAAATTGACAGATGAGATTTCCTGACTTCTGAGCCAACTGAATCTGGGAGTAATATAGCATCAGTGTGTTACCCCAGGAGTTTCATCAGCTTCCAGTTGATAAAGCTTTTCTGTGGATCACCTGCCCACATGCCTTTGTCCTGGAGCAGGACACGCTGCAGTTTTTCATCTTTTGCCATCAGACCTTTAGGCACCCCAATGAAAACTGGCAAAAGCAGACAGAGAGCATGAAACAGTAAAACTGTGTTATCAGACACAGAGGACAAGGAGAATTTTGGGGGAGAAGCTGCAGTTGATGAGCATCAGAGATGAGGGGAAGTTGCTGCTGTGGAAGTAGCAGTAGACTGTAAAGTAAGGTGGCTGTTGAAAGACAGAGACTCAGGTTTCTTCCCTTATTTTATGCTTATATTTTCTGCTGCTGAATCTCAGATTTGGTTTTAGTTTTTTAATTTTATTTTCTACAACAGAAACCCATTGTTTGCACACATAAAATTAAATATGTATACCAGTTTGGGAAAAGTAGCTTTGAATGTTTTCCTTAAGTTTTAGAGGCCAACCTGGAATGACCCAAGACAGACATTCATAGTTGGGCAGGCAACTCTGGACTCAGATTTCTGATGGGATAAATCCTGACAAAGACATCTGATAAAGGCACTTGTCCGAAAGCACTTCTGACCAGAATCTAGAAAAAAAACACAGAGCAAAATTCCTTGTGCTGCTGTGTGTACAATTTCCATTTGATCTCTGTGGGCTCCTGAGGTTTGAAATGGTCAGAGAAGCTGGCTGAGGTTTGAGGTGTTTGTTGGAGCCCAAACGGGGGCTTTCTAATGGTTCGGTGCTCATTCATGTGGGCAACTTCATTTTTCCCTAACTCCAACCCAATTCCCAGCCTAAATGAGAAAAGCAGTGCAACAGCTTTGAGAACAGATTGGAGGTCTGTGCTGCAGTCGGCAAACTGGGTGGTGTCCATGTGACAGTCAAGCTGCCTTACAATATTGGGCAATAAACAAGCAGGAACCTTTCTGATATTTAGCAACTGCACCATAGTTTCTCATCCTTGAGTAAGATTAACCTTAGGTCAGCAAGAACAATAACATATTTAAGAAGAAAAGGGCTGGGTGACTGCCAGCACCCTGGTCTGGCAAGGGAGGGAGAAAGTTTTCAACTGTAAGGGATGTGTTAAAATGCTGCTTATGTCATGGCTGGGATCCTCTGGCATATGTTGAGATAAACACAAATAACATTCTGCAGAGCAAACAGATAAATATTGTAGATTAATTAGGTTTCAGTATTACAGCTGAAATCTGTTCTTTAGCTGGACCTTCAAAGAAGAGATGTTCTGTTTGTGCCTCCATGGGTTTTGTATCAGTCTATGAGTTTTTCTGTGCCCTTCTGCAGCCTCACTGAGGATGTTTTGTGTTCAATAAATAGCTAGTACTGTGGGTTTTACCAAGAGATCTTGTTCCTTCCTGCCTGCTCCATGGTTGCAGTTTTGCAGGCAGGACAGGATACAGCCCATTTCATCCCAGAAACACCCTGAGTTTTCTGTCTGGGTGCAGAAGTGTCAGCAGCACAGTCCCCTGTAGAAAAGAGAAGGGAGAGGAAGCTTTTGGAGCACAGTGTCCACCTCCACCCTCCTCTCCAGAAGGAGGATGCTCACCACTGCCTGACCAAGTGCCCACGATGCTCCTCACAGCCAGACCGAGCTCGAGGACACGAGCCCTGCCACGGTTCACAGATGGGATTTTGGGAGCAGACAGATCTGTGCACTGGAGGTTTGCTGTGTTTCCAGCCGCCCCTGGGCATGCAGACAGACACGTCCGCTCCAGCCACGGTGCCAGAGCTGACTAGGGCAGCATCTGAGCTCAAATAGCAGCTTTTCTGTCTGCATTTAGAATGATTTTTGATGTTACAATGCTGAGAGCCACCAGTGTGTGCCAAGCCTGTGCTGTCTGACTGTGCTTGCTCGGTGGGAAGGTCAGAGTGGGCTGGGTTCTGTGTTCAGCCCACTCCTGTATCCTCACACCTGTGTGCTCTCAGTGACATCTGAGCATCTTTTTGTGCCTCATAGCTTTTCTCCTCAGCACATCTGTGTGGTGTGGAGGAACATCATCCTCATCTTCCAGACAGGGAGCTCATGTCTGGAGAAGCCAAGTGCTGCCCAGGAGGTTGCACTGCCACAGTTGGGCTGGGTTCCAGTTTTGTGATCCTTAACCTGTAGTTCAGCTGCAACAGGAACCCACCAACACAAATTCACATTGCCTGCAGTCACGGGATGGCTGGGAATCATTCACAAGGGCGCCTTCCAAAATTTGCTCTTCAGCAAATTTTCCCATATTACTTTGAAGGAAATGGAGTTGATTGCAATAGTAAATGTGTTTTTGATGTGGCAGAAAGCTAAGTGCTCCCAATATATCACTTTTCCCTTTCTGCTGACACATTCCTCGGTCCCCCTGAGTAGAGAAGGAAAATAGGAGAGGCAGTTTGAAGAACATGTTGTGCCTTTGATTGACAAGAGGTTGTATAAATCAGTCAAAGGGAATCCTCCAGGCATTCCCTCTTGTGGGAAGATCCCACAGTGCTCCCTGGCCTTGATCGTTCTGTCTGCTGATGTTTGTGTACAAAATGTGTGGGTGGGAGACGAGCTGGATTTGAACCTCTGAGAGGAACAGACATCAGCTCTTCTAATTGAAAGCAGCTTCCTCGGGAGGGGGATGACATGGGCTTCCAGTAACTAGACACAAATAGTCACCACATACTTTGGAGCACATACTAAGCTCCTGTGGATATCCCAGTTGCTGTGTGGGTCTGAGAATCTGGATAACCCCCAGTGAGTGAAGTTTGGAGCACTGTGTGGTGCTGTCATTCTTCAAAGCACATACTTCAGTGTTTGGTAACACCCTGAAATGAGAAGTCTATCTATGCACTCTTCCCTCCGCAGCTGTCAGGTGCTTTAGCTGCTGGTTTGCATCACTGTAGCAAACTGGAGGACCTTAGGATATAATCTGCTTCTCAAAAGTGTGAATTCCTGTGAATAGCAATGATAAGAGATGATACTCTGTCTTCCAGGCCATTGGAGCTTGTAGTTCTGAAAGTGTTAGTACTGCAGTAATCACAGAATCATTTTGCTTAGAAAAGATCTCTAAGATCATTGAGTCCAACCATTAACCTAATTAATAAAGGCCTTCGGGCTGCTGCCACATTCTGGGGATGCCTTAAAAGCAGAGGTGTGAAAGACTTCGAGCAGATGATTCTCAGGCTTGGCAGGTGTGATGTGACACTCAGTGAAACAGGGATGGATTTACCAGGTGTGTTGGAGCCTGGTGACATGGTGGAGTCTGTAGGTGACAGGAGCTGTTTATCCAATCCAATTGTTTCCAGAGAAACTTAAAGAACTTTTTTTTTTTTGCCATTGGCTAAGTTTACTGGCCAGCAGCAAGTGGAGAAGAGGCTCTTGTAGCCATTCATCTCTGTTAGACTTTTCCCACATTTCTCAATTAGACTGTTCCAAAAGAACCTTTTACCCCGGGACTACTTTGAAACACTTGTCTGGGTAGTGATGGATCAGCCTCAGCAGGGGGAAGCTTATCTAACCTGCTCAAAGCAGGCCAGTCTGACAGCCCACGTGGCCTGAACACAGGTTCTTTATGCAATGCTCAGATTTTTGCTAACATTCTCCAGCAGAAGCAGAAAGTGCTAGGGTTCACACACGCACACAAATCAAACAAGGCATTTAAAAGTTATCAGAGATTTCCAGCCCACCTCAGCAGGGGTTTATTTTGGGTTAGAATCAAACTTTTGGTGAAGGTCTGGGTGATTTCTTAATACAAGTTTTCACTCATCCATTAAGTGGCACTTAAAAAGCCCTGAAAGTCAGTGCTTGCGTTTCTTTCAGCCACCTTTTTGGACTAATAGAGCAGGAGGAGAAGTAAGAATAAGAACAAAATCATATAAAAGTAATGAGACCTTTGTTCATGTCAAAGAGCTCTCTGACCATATATATTGCAGATGTGGGTAAGATAAATTCCCTAGCTGGAGAGGTATTAAAATAAAAACCGTGCTCCCAACAAGACACAGGCTGCTGAAAATACAAGAAGGGAGAGTTGCGAAATGGTACATGTTGAATTGCTGGCCTGGATTTCAAATGCCAAAGATAGTTTATGTAAAGCCTTGCTCTGCTGTAAAATGTAACACTATCCACTGGCTAGCCTCAATGAAGCTTGGTCCCAGTTGTTTCAAAAAATAAATAAACTAAAAATCTTCTTCCAGCCCATTAAAGCTGATTTATGTTTTGCCTGTAAGATTCCTCTGTGCTGGATCTTGAGGGACTCAGATCTTAAAGGGGATTACCTCACTTTTAGCCAATCTGGTTTCTCATTCCCAGGCATCCCAGGCTCTCTTTGCAGTGCCCAGACTTTGCCTGCCCGACCAAGAGGGCATTTCTATGCAGAATTATCGAGTGGGCATAGGATTTTGGATGGCTGTTAATTTTCTTGTTTCACTTCCAGGTTCTCTTTTTGGTTTAATAATCAAATTGCTGATGGGAACAGCTTTGCTGACAGCACATCAGCACAAGGAATTCCATCTATTCCTGTGGTAATGGCAGTCAATGAGTTCACCAAAGGGTTGTGAATCCAACAGGTACCTTTCAGATGCTCCAGGAGCCTCAGCTAGAAGTATCCCTCTAATAAAGTAGTAACTTTTTCCATGGTGGACATTCCCTTTTTTCTGTTTGCTGTGGAGGTGAAGGCTGTGGTAGTTCATGCTTCTTTTTGAAGCAGTTTCACAGAGCATTGTGTTTTCCGGGTAAATCTGACCATTTCTTGCAACTTGATTTTCACATCTGACATGCTGATGGCACTGCAAGGCTCTCTGTTACTTAGATTTTGGCTTTTTTTTTAGCTTTTCATCCAAAACAGGACCTGGGAATCATGCACCTTACTGAAAAGAGCAGTTTGCTCTTTTCAAACTGCCTCCAATCTCACTGCTGCCTGCCATGGAAAGGCTGCAGGTACAGGAAGAAGGTGATTCCACTTGCAGAACTGGTTGGCAAAAGAGGAAACCAGTTTGCTTAAAATGGGTTCTAGAGGCAGGACTTTCCTGGCTACACCTGGCTGCAAATGTACAGGGCCATGTATTGGAATCCTCTGGGATTCCAGTAATACCAGGTTTAAACAGGGCAGTGCTGGAGCACCTCCACACTGTCTGTGCTGGGAGCTGGGGTGTTCAGAAGTGATCCCCACTTGGACTCCAGTGGGAAGAGTTCTGGTCCATTTGGGTGGGAACAAAGCTGTTCTAAATGCTGTCAAAGACCTGCTACCAAATTCAGAGATTGTTGGCTGCCATCCAGCTGCCGTGAGTCTTTAGCTCCTGTTCACGTTTCAGTTTTTCTTACTGGGGTGGAACACCTGGAAACTTAATTTTGAATAATTTCATGGCACTTACAAGTGGAGTTATTGTGCATTACTTTATCCTTGGAGTGCAGCTGGACTTTGTTTCCCCACTTCAAGCAGTCAGAACCCTTCCTTGCTGTCCTCTGTGTCAGTTTTGGTGTTTCTTTTCTTCCTGCTGCAGATGTGTCGAACCAAGGTGATCGACTTGAATGATGGTGTCTCCCAGTATGCCTGGTACCCCTGCACAGCCAACTTCCAGTACTCCCACATGACACAGACTATTTTCTGGCTGAAGGTAGGAAATGCACATATCATTCAGAAGTTTCCTCTTTTCCTGCCTCTACAAAGATTCTCCGGCAGGCAAAATATCGTGGGCCAGCCTTCCCAGGGCGAAGCTGCTCCTTTCTGAAGTATGTTTAGAGCAAAACAGCAAAACAATGTCTTTGAGCACTGTCTAGAGAGTCAGTAGTGAAGTCCCCTCGTGTGTGACAAGGCTATTGAATTTCTGAGAGGGTTCAGCTTCAGGGCTGTTTGACTTGAGTTTGTCTAGTTTGTGTAGGAGAGATTGGAAACAAAGATTTCTGTGTGACCTGGGATAGGAATTCTGCTTTTAAAAGTTCTGGACTGATTCCTGGGGATTTTTTAAAGCCCACCACAGTTCTCCACCTCAGGCTTTGTGGGGTTTGTGTTTTCCCAGGCTTTTTTTTCCCAGCCTATGGTGGCTGCAGCAGTCCTTGTTCACTTGGTCACTGATGGGACCTACTACCTGGACCAGAAGCAGGAGACCATCGGTGTGCAGCTGTTTGACACCAAAGAGCAAAGCCACGATCTTGGTAAGACTGTGTTGCATTAAACTCCCTCTTTACTGCTTGCTTAACCTGGTGATGCCCCCATTCGCCAGTACTCCTGCTCAGTTTTTTCAGAATTAGAGAAAAAAGATGCTTGCTCAATGCTCCAAGCCCTGAATCTCACTGGAGTTTGTTGAAAATGATGTGTTATTTTATACAGACATTTCTTCATAGCTGTTCACTATCTGTTCAGAGGTGATTAGCTCCTCTTCAGTCACTACCATCAGGACTATCTCCATGCTTCACACGCAGCAGTGCCCTGGAGAGACACTGATGGTGCTACAGATGAGCCCCTGGGAGCAGGGAGTGAGGGACCTGCCCCAGCTGCTGCAGCAAAGGGAGCGTTTCACAGGCCGTGCTGGGTGATCTCTAGTCCTGCTTGCAGGGAGGTCTCCAGAGCCTTTTAATGGCCAGCATTCCCCAGGTGAAGTATTTCAGGTGGTGAAATCCAGGCTCCTGGCGTGGCCTCAAGCAGAGGCAGGACCTGAAGTGCTGGCACAGACAGGTTTTGTCTCTACCCTTGGCACAGAGCCCTGAACTGGGGAAGTTGTGTCTGGTGAATTGATCCAGGCTGCATTTAAGCTCCAGAACCCAGGAGCTCTCCCTAGCTCTCAACTCTGTGTCAGGGCAGGACTTGCATAATCCCTTTCCAGATGTTCTCTGCCTTTTTTTTCACTGAGGAGAAAGCTGGCCAGGTTACCTTGAGAGCAGTTTTTAAGGAAACATAACTCCCATCTCTCAGCTTTCTGCTTTACCATGGCATTTCAATTTTAACAAGCTGAAATTCAAATGAGCTTCCCACCAGTGATGAGAAGGAGAAGGGACACAGAGTGACAGGTGTTGGATGAGCATCCAGGATCATACAGAATTTGGTGGGGTGTGGAGGGAAACAAAGGAAATACGTGTGGTGTCTGTTGTCCAAGAACAAACTGAAATTTGTAGCAAGTTGTGCAGGTTGAGTCAGGATGGCTCACAGTTTGCCAGAGCCCTCGGAATAATCTTACCCTCCTTTTGCAAAACAGTGGCACATAGCTCTATCCCTCTGAGAAATAAATGATGGAGACACGA
This sequence comes from Buphagus erythrorhynchus, assembly GCA_013400855.1. Lineage (NCBI taxonomy): Eukaryota > Metazoa > Chordata > Aves > Passeriformes > Sturnidae > Buphagus > Buphagus erythrorhynchus. The sequence continues at coordinate 8,158 of VZTT01023125.1, forward strand.
GCATGCCAGCAGTACTTAATGTGACATTTTATAGGGACAGACAGGCAGACGGGGAGAGAAGGAACAAGAAAGAGGAGCAAAGAGGAAACTGAGGGTTAGGTTTTGAAATCTTCAATGAAGTTGCAACATGAGTTTGGCATGGCTCAGCCTGATGTCTGGATGTCCTCCCAGCTGAAATGCTGCTTTCATCATGGAGAAGCCCCTTTGACCTTTCAGAAGAGGCTGCCTGGAGCAGAGGAGAGGTGTAGGTGGGCTGCCCAGCAGTTCTCACTCAGGCAGAGCTCCCCATTGCTGTTCTGTCTGAGTTCTGACAGTGACATGAAGTCCTTTTCCTGGATATTGTATTTCATGTGTTTGAATTATCACCATGGCAAGCTGGAAACTGCAGCTGAGATGCAAATGTTGGCATGCACTGGGGGCAGGACTGACTGAGACACTCAATGAGCCTTAAGCAGAAGTTCGTGGCAAACTAAAAGTACATCCAAAAGGAAGCAGCAATAATTTAAATCTCAATCAGTCCTCAGTGTTCTAAAGACACTGCCATGAGCAAAGCACAGCCTATCCAGACATGCAGTTTCCTGCCTTGATCAGAACAAGTGGACTCCCAGAAAATAACTTGAAGCTTCTTCTAAGTCCTGGTAGGAGATGGAGAGGCTGGGATGTCAAACACCTCAGCACTGTTGGTTCAGAGCCATCGTGGACAGCAGGGTTCAGCTGCTGAGCTGAATAGATGTGTGCAGAGCCACAGAAACAGATCCTGAGACAGCTCTGGCTGTCCCCATGGGCACCTGTACCATCTCCATGGGTTACTGCAGGGGAGATAAAAACCCCTGACCTGTCCAGCCACCGTTTTCCTGGTCAGGGTCAGAAATAACGAGCAGTGCAGCACAGCTCTGAGGGTCTGTTCTGTTGTGGACACCACCTGAGTGCAAGGAATGAAATAGAAGTGAATAAACAGCCTCATACCATAAGGTCTTTCTTGGCTTTCCATCAGAGAAGGCACAAACTTCCAAGGAATTTGGGAACCCGGGATTTTGAGTATTAACTGCACCTGTTTGTAAGTGAGAAACGTGCACTGTTCCACAAGGAGCTGATATCAAAAGACCTGTGGGAGGCAAGTAGACAGGGAGGTTATTTCAGGGTCAGGTGAAGACCAAAACAAAAAGAGGCTTGCTTTTTTATTTTATTTTATTTTATTTTTTATTACAGGAAGATTTTTTTTTTTTCTAAGTAGAGGGTGGGAGATGGATGTTTAAAGAGCATGTCTTAATTCACAGGAAATCACTTTCTAAGGAGAAAAAGGAAAGTCTTTTTATCCCTTCCCCTTTGAGTCAAGAAATCCGAACTGAGGGAAAAAAATAATAACAGAAATCCCCAAGCCAGTTAAACATGCAAATAGAATTTATTTTATTTTCAAATTTGTAAGTGTGTCAGGGTAGCCAAGGGGCCTGGGCCAAAGCCATTGCTGGGTGAGCTCCAGTGAAGCAAATGGATCTGGAGCCAAGCTGATCCTCGGAGTGATGCCATGGAGCTGTGGAGGCAGAGCCTCGCAGGCAGCCAGCAGGCCATGAATCTCAGTTAATGAATTGTGAGGGCAGCCAACAGCTGTCTGACCTCTGCCTTCCCCCTGAAATGGGTTTGGCCCATTTGAATTCAGGTTGCTTTCACCTGAAGGTGGGAATTTCTTCCCAGCTGTCACCGAGTGCCTTCTCCACTGGACAAAAGGGATTCAGAAGTCTCCTTGCCACCTCTCTGGTGCTTCTGTGCACTGCAGCCTTGAGATGATTTTATTTCCCCAAGACACAATTCTTTTCTTCTGGAGTGAGATCACCTGTAAAATCCTCAGTGGCTCCATCACCCTCATTTCTATCTCCAGGACCAAATCTGCCTTTTCTTGAAAAGAACAAGATACCCTAAGGCTCAAAACTATTGAAGAAAAAATCAAATCTGGGCAAACTTAGTGGAAAACTCATGCAAAAAAAAA
>VZTT01023127.1:5623-20765 GCA_013400855.1 Buphagus erythrorhynchus
GGAATAGAAAAGCAAAGGGGTGGGTGGGTGTGAAGGTTCAGAATTGTGTTTTGGGGATGCTGATGATTGTCCCAAATAATTCCCCCATTCCATGCGGGGTTTTAGAGGCTGTGCACTCCAGGGAGGGGTGCACAGCCCTTTCCTTCAATTGTTTTGGAACCCAAACCTCCCAAACCAGGCAGCTCCGAGGTGTGTGAGTGAAGAGCACAGAAAACTGGGGTTCATTTTTTCTAGGGATGTGGAGATGCTGCTCTGGGCACTCTGTACCAGCTCCCCCTCACCCTCCCAGCCAGAAATTCCTCCCTAATATCCCATTTAAACTCTTCTCTCCCAGGCTGAAGCCATTCCCTGTGTCCTGTCCCTCCATCCCTTGTCCCCAGTCCCTCTCCAGCTCTCCCTGGATCCTTCCCTTCTCCAGGGGAACATTCCCAGCTCTCCCAGCCTGGCTCCAGCCCTGGAGCATCTCCCTGACCTTCTCTGGATTCATTCCAGCAGCTCCAGGTTGTTCCAGTGCTGGGATCTCTGAGCTGGGGCAGCTCTGCAGGTGAGGTCTCACCTGAGCAGGGCAGAGGGACAGAATCCTCCCTCTCCTGCTCCCACACTGGGATCAGCCCAGGATTTGGGGGATTGTGGGTGCCAGAGGACACAGCTGGGACATGTCCAGCTCCTGAGACAAAACCCTGGGATTAGTGGAGGGAATGAGCAGGAATTTCCCCACCTGGAGCCAGGAGTCCCTGCCTGGAGTGACAGAGCTTGGGAAGAGCAGGGAAGGTGCAGCAGCACTGGGGAGCACAGCCTGGAGCAAAGAAAAACATTTCTCAAGAAATATTATAACTGTAAACGACCCAGACACAAAGAAGGGATTTTTTTTTTTTCTTATTTTTGCTTGTTTTCCTTTAAGCTCTCTCCAGCTGGCTCAGAGACCCCTGGCAGCAGCTGGAAAACGAAGAGGTTTGGAGCCTGAGAGGCACATGAGCCCCAGACTGTTTGATTGCTCAAACATTTCTCAAAGATTAGCTTTGTCCAAGCAAGCACCAGGGAGGATAAATCACGTGGCTGGAGCTCAGCACTGTCCAGGCTGCTCCAGAGAAAAGCAGACTCCAAAAGGGTGAGGAGATGGCAACGAGCTGGAGCTGCAAAATCACACTTCCCACGGAGATGGGGAATAAAATCCAGGCAGGCACTTGCCCCATCCGAAAAAACCCTGGCTCAAGGTGTCACAGAGATGAGCCAGATGTTCCTCTGGTTCAAAAGGACATTAAACCACTATTTTTACCCTAAAAAAAGGAAAAAAAAAAGAGAGCAGCTTAGAGGAGCCATCCATTTTGTCAGTGCTGTTTGCAGAACCCAGGGGTTAAAGTTAAGATGAGAAAAAAAAAAAACAAAAACCAACCCAAGTTTGACGGTGATTTTGAGTCCATCTGACTGTGCTGCTTGCTGCTCTCGTTTATTTTTAAATCCTGAGCTGGGAGCAGGGGGAAGGTCCGGGAAACTGCTGCAGGTCCAGGTCTGTGTCCTGCTCCACAGGACTGGATCTGACACTTCCTGGGGGATCCATGAAGGATTCCCTGCTCCACGCTGGGCTAGGTGAGCATCACAAACAATCACAGAATATCCTGAGCTGGGAAAGACCCACAAGGATCATAAATCCAACCCCTGGCCCTGCACAGACAGCCCAAAACCCCACCCTGGGAGTGGTGTCCAAATGCTCCTGGAGCTCTGGCAGCCTTGGGAATGTCACCTGGGGAGCCTCAGCACCCTTTGGGACAAAAATCTTTCCCTAAACCCTGGTCTAACCCCCCTGGCACAGTTGGCAAACTTCTCCTTAAGGGAAAAGCCATCCCAAAGAGGTTTGGATGAGGGGCTTTGGGGTTTGAGCCCCACCAAGAGGGTTCAAGATCCTCCCCAAGCATCCCTCCACCTTCCCCAGCACATCCCAAACTCCCTGTTGTTGTTTTTGATGCACTTCAGGCTAATTAAGCCTGGTTTAAATATAGCACAGCTCTTCCTTTGCTCCTGCAGCCCCAGCCTTGGAGGTTTTTTGTTTTGTTTTTTTTTTTTTGTTTTCCAGGGCCACATGTAAGAACGATCTGCTTTGCCTGGTTTTTATTTATAGCTGCTGTTTGCTACTGGCTGCTTCTCAGTCCCAAGCAGAAGCAGGAATTACCCTTAGGAAAGGGAAGAAAACCCAGGCAGGGTGGGTTTAACTCAATGTTTCCCTGGCCAGCAGGGTCAGAGGCAGAGGATGGATCCTGCCATGGGCACAGAGCACAATCTGGGACACCATGCATTTAATTTTCCAGCTCATTTTCTGCCCACACCTCATCAGAGGTGAAAATTCTTCTAATTTCCTCTCATTTTCCTGATTTTTCTTTTTAAATTTTTTTTTTTAATTTTTTTTTCTGATTTTCCCAAGTCAGGAGCACTGACCCACAGAAATGGGTCCACGAGGTTTGGCCAAGGGTGAAGCAAGCCCTGGTTTTGTACAAATGACTTTGAGAAGATCTTTGCCCACCTTCCATGCACACCTCTGTTTAAAAAAACAGTTCCTCTCTAAATATGAGCTGCTACCTTTGGAGGGAAGATCAGTGATCACAGGTGCAGAGGGGAGATAAAGTAAGATTTTTTTTTTTTTACACTGAAATGATCATTATTTTGGGGTTGACATGAAAGGAGAGAAGTGATTTGTCCAAGTTCTGAGTCTTTGGGGAACCTTGTGGTGAGGGATTCAAGACATGAATTCATTGGTGTTTTATTGATCTGCTCAATTAAAAAACCACAAATTATTTGCTTTCACCCTACAGCTGTGGCCAGATGTTATGCAGAGAGGAAGAGGAAGAAGCTCTTCCTCCCCCAGCCAGAAGTTTCACTGCATGTCCCATGGGATATCCAGGGATTCTTCCCCTCACTGTCACCCAAAATCATCCCCTGAACATCCCCATGTCTTTGATCCTATGGGGTGACCCAAAAAAAACCCCAAATTCCAACTGGGACTTGATTCCCTGGGTGATTATATAAATCACTGGGTTGTTATCACCTCATATCCCAGCTTAGCTGGAGAGAATTCCAGCAGAAAATGAAGTTAAATAAGGTTAAGGGCGCAGCTTTTCCTGGGGTGGGATGTTGGGAAAAGCTGCCTCATGGGAAGCAGGACATGCAGGAAAGGGAAGGGCAGGATTTGGGTGGGAAAATATGAATTAAAAGGTGAATTAAAAGGTGAATTAAACATGGAAGGATTTTTGGTGTTGTCCCATGCAGGTGGAAGAGTTGGACTCGATCCTTGTGGGATCCAATTCAGGATATTCCAGGATTTTGTGATTCAAAGAGTATGTGAACAGCAAAACACAGAAGACACATCCTGAGGGATGGGATTCATTTTAATAATAATCATAATTTTTAAAAATTAATAATAAAAAATTATTATTCTGCTCTGAAGACTTTCCACTTAGAAAATAAGGGATTATCCCACTTTCCTTGGGAAACATGGGATCATCCCTGTCCTGTATCCCAGCACCCAGAGGCAGCTGAGCCAAAAAATCCTTCCTGGTGTTTAAGATGCTGCAAAAATCAACATTTTCCCTGCCAGAAGTAACTCAAAAGCAACATCTTTCACTTTAAGCAGAGAATGATTTAGGCCCCAGAGCTGACCTGAATAGGCAGAGCCCAGATCAGAATTTGGGACAGGAGTTTGTTCAAGGCCAGGCTGGGATTTGGGGCTGGCCCCAGGGAGAAGCTCCAGATAATTCCAAGGGCTGCTCACACGTCATTCCCACTTTTTCTGTGCACAGATCTTTTCATGGAGCATGAAAGGAGAGCAAAGAGCTCTGTATTGACAGAGATATTTACAGAGATGTTAGAAATGAGAGTTTTCACAGCTGCTGCACAGCCCTGCATTCCTCCAGGCTGGGCATGGAGAGGAGCAGAGCTTGGATCCAGGGCAGGAATTATGGAATATCCTCCTGAGATCCATCCCGGCGTCATTCCTGAAATCCAGCTGAGGAATTTCCTGGGGAAAACAGCACCAAACCTCACCAAAAATCCACCCTGCCCTCCCCTGGGCCAGCCTGAGGCCGTTCCCTCTCCTCCTGTCCCTGTTCCCTGGGATAAGATCCCAAATCCCCCCGGCTGTCCCCTCCTGGCAGGGAATTCCAGAGAGGGAGAAGATCCCTCTGGATCCTCCTTTGCTCCAGGCTGAGCCCCTTCCCATTTCCCTCAGGAATTCTCCAGCCCCTTCCCATTTCCCTCAGGAATTCTCCAGCCCCTTCCCATCTCCCTCAGGAATTCTCCAGCCCTTTCCCATTTCCCTCAGGAATTCTCCAGCCCTTTCCCAGCTCCATTGTTCCCTTCCCACCCTCCAGCCTCTCCATGTCTCCCTTGTCCTGTCTTGTTTCCATATGGGAAAATCACGGCTCTTTACGAGGTACTTCACTGCTTCTGGGAGTCAAATCCCAATACAATTCCTTGCTCTTATCTGTCCTGCTAAGTGCTTGGCAAATCCCAGCCCAGTCCTGTGGCATTGGCAGGAGGAAAACAAAAGATGCTTTAATGAGGATCCAGCCCAGTGTGAGGCAGGGAGCAACAGAGAGCTGCAGGAATTGTTGTTATTTGTGTGTGGAAGGTTGGAAAATAGTTGGAAGTGTCCAACTATGAGGAATTCACGACTGGGCTTTGCCTCTTTGGCTGGCAGAACCTCTCCCAGATATTCCAGCCTTGCTGTGTCCAGGCTGTGATTCACCCTGGAGGAAATGATGGATTCCAGGCCACCCTGCCCATTTCCCTTGATCCTTTTTGGATCGTTTGGACAAACCATTATTCCTTATTCTTTGTTTTGGCCGGGATGAGAAAAGAAAAAAAAAAAAAACAAAGCCAGGTGATTGAATCATTTCCTCTTATCTCCAAGTTATCCCAGCAAAAAAACTCGCCCAACTGTCTCGGGAATGACTTAGTGCATCCAGTTATTGTGCTCAGGGAGCCTGTGGGTGGCTATTTCAGTACATCCAGGGCTTTTTTCCCCCTGTAATTCTCCTTTTCAAACACTTTACAAGCACTCCGGAGCGGGGAGGTTCCCAGCCTCCCACTGCTTCTGCGAGAGCCCAGCCAGAGCCAGAAGGTTTCTATTTGCAGGGGTTCCAATAATACTTGATTTGAAGGAGTACAAGGCTGCCTGGTTTTTCCAGGAGATGAGAAAAGCTGGCAGAGAAAAGGGGGATGATGATGGGAAATTTCATTAACAGTGGCTGGTGTTGCACAGGCAGGCAGAGGCGATCCAGGGCTGGCAGAAAATCACAGCCTGACCCTTGTCTTCAACCCCAGGGAGAAGGGAAATGTCACCTGGGGCATCAGGAGAGGGGAAACTCCTCTTTGGTGATCCCTGCCTCCCTTTCCCGTGAATTCCTGAAGGGTTGGAGCATTTTCCCTGCGAAGCAGCTCATGGTGACACCCATGATGGGCATTGTTTGTGGCTGTGAAAATTGGGAAAATGAGAGACTGGGATTTCCCCCCCGGAGCAGCTGCTTGTTCTCCTCTTGGTTCAATTTAAAATCTCCTTTGGGGGCTGCCGTGCCCTTTATTTTTCCTTCCTTTCTCCATAATTTGCTCCTCCTAGCTGATTTGTGCCGCCCCATGTTCCAAACCCTTTTCCCAAGCTCTGCAATTTTGTCTCTCAACTTTTCCAATCCTTCCCGTGTCCCTTTTCCAGCAGTTCCTCTGTGCATCCCTTTCCCGTCCCCTGAAGCTTTCCCACCCCACTGAAAGATCCCATTGGAATTCCTGCCTTCCTTGCTGGGCTTTAAGCTCCGAGCTTAAATTATTTTTCCATAACAATAATTATTTCTGCTGCACAGTGGGACTGGGGGCTTGCAGCATCCTCACAGCTTCGCCATGAGCTGGAGGTGTTGTTTGTTCCAGCTGTCCTCACACTTTTCCCGGGAATTTGCCTTAATTGCTCTTATTTTCATTAACAGATTAATGATCATTACCGTGATTCAGTCCCAGCCTCAAGGGATGGCACCAGCAGGGATAAACTTGGTGCCAACGCAGCCCCAGGAGCTTGAAAAGCAAACTTGGGAAAAGCAAACCCCTTGTGTTTCCCTGGGATAATATCCCAGCACAAAAAAGCACAAACAGAACTCTCACTCCAGGAATTAATTCCTTTAAAGCCTCGTCCACCTGAAAGCCCAGCCCCTCCAGACCTGTTCTATTTTACCCAGCCTGGACAGGAATTCCATTTAATTTTTAAGTCCTGCCTTTGGATGAGACCAGAAACAATTCCAAAGCCCCTGGTAAATATTTTCCTGAGTGACCCCAAGGCCAAATTCCCTCCTGTTTTACCCTGTGTGCAGTGGTCCCAGCTCAGGCTCACAAAGTCCTTGGCTTAAATTTGTGCTCCCTGCTTCCCATGGGATCTGGTCTGGACCACAGGGATGATTCCACGTCCCGAAGAGTGAATTCACCTGTTGGGAGGAGGTTTGGATTCCCTGGGTGATCAGTGACCACTCTGTGTTGAGCCAGTCAGGCACATCCCACAAACACGCCCACTAATTAACATCCCAATTAACACCCTCTTTATTCTTAATGAGCACTCAAGACCAGTAAATCCCTTTATCTCCTCTTTTTTCTCCCACTAAAAATGACCCCCTGGATGTGGATCACGCCCCAGTACACACAGAGCATCACAAACCCACATCCAGCAGCATGGAGAAATTAATACCTTAATCTCCTAAAGATTTTTAAATATTAACTTCAGCTGCTGAGGATGGATTATGGACTCAGAAACCAATCATCATTTTCTCCTAAACAAATGTTAAAATAGGAGAAATATGCCTGGTGTGTGGGGGAATCAATGTTCCTTTGCTAAAAGGCCTGGCTGCCATGGGAATATTTCTGGGCTCCTGACACCTCATTAAGTAATTGAACAACATCCCAAGTTATTGTCCTGTCCAGTGACCACAGAAATTCTTAAAATTAAGCAGAGAGAAATAAAAATAGGCATTTATCAGCCTCCCTACAGGAAAGGACACACCAAAGAAATGTGAAATATGAGATAACAGAGGGTTGCAACACAGAGCAAATTCCAAATCTGTCTGTGAATCCCACGGGGATTAAATGAATATACAATTCTCCCAGTTGTAGTGGGCACGGAAAGTCTGCTATGGCCTGGTCTGGCTGCTTCAGATTTTGTATCCAGAGGGAGAATCTCCAGCCCTTGGAGCATCTCTGTGGCCTCCTCAGGACTCACTCCAGCAGCTTCTCTGTGCCAGGGCAGGAATTCCTTCCCAATTCCCAATATCCCATCCATCCCTGCCCTCTGGCAGTGGAAGCCATTCCCTGTGTCCTGTCCCTCCAGCCCTTGTCCCCAGTCCCTCTCCAGCGCTCCTGGAGCCCCTCCAGGCTCTCGAATGTGCTGGAAGCTCTCCCTGGATCCTTCCCTTCTCCAGGGGAACATTCCCAGCTCTCCCAGCCTGGCTCCAGCCCTGGAGCAGCTCTGGTTCCTCCTCTGGATTCCTTCCAGCAGCTCCAGGTTGTTCCTGTGCTGGGATCCCTGAGCTGGGGCAGCTCTGCAGGTGAGGTCTCACCTGAGCAGGGCAGAGGGGCAGAATCCCAATCCCCTCCCTGCTGCCCATACTGGGATCAGCCTGGGATGTGGGGTCCCACATGGTCAGGGAATATCCAGGTTTTCCTCAACCAGCAGCCCCAGGTCCTTCTCCTCAGGGCTGCTCTCCATCCCTTCACCCAGCCTGGATCTGTGCTGCCATTCCCTGGTTGTCCCTGTTGAACCTCAGGATCATCACCTGGATCCTCCTCTCCACATCCCTCTGGATTTCAGGAGCTGTCCCTCCACTCCCCTCCACGAGGCCACAGCCAGCTCTACCCACCCACCAAATTTCTATTTATCATTCTCTTTCATCACCCAGAAATGGGTTTAAAGCTGAATGAAACATTCCAAATTAAATATTTTTCTCTGCCAGCAGGAGAAGTGACTCGGTCCCCACGGCAGAGCAGGACAAAACCCATTAGTCCTTGATTGCTGTGCAGGTAATAAAAGAGTTTTATAAGGAAAGGTCTGTGCAGGGCAAAGCCAAATTATTGCTGAGCCCTGTAAGGCTCTCTCTTAAAACAAACCATTAACATATGCACAATTAGGCTGCCTCAATTGTCGTGCCACGAGCAAAAATGCAATCCCATCTTGAAATATCCACACAGCCCTTTTAATTCCAGCGAGCTGGCGGGGGGAAAAATGTGTTAGCATTAAAGGAATGTGGTTTTTTTTTTAATCACATCTAAAAATAACATTTATATAACCACCTACCCTGACATTTCACATCAGCAAGTGTCCAGAACCGCCTCGCTCAGCTGTATTAAAATATGCAAACACCACGGGGTTTTTAGCAGATTTTGGTTTCCTGAAAAAGAATTGCAGAACTCCCAACCTTGGAGGCAAAAGGGAAGTCAGAGTGGTTTCTACTCTGGTTATAAAATAAATCGTGTACAGTGTGTTCTTCAGCAGGTCAGTGATAGCCAGTGCCTGGATAATTCAGCCATGGAATCATGGAATGGTTTGGGTTGGAAGGGACCTTTGCTAAAAAGTGTTTCTTGTTAGGATTTAAGGATTACCTGGGGAAGCTGTGGCTGCCCCTGGATCCCTGTAAGTGTCCCAGGCCAGGCTGGATGGGATTTGGAGCAGTCTGGGACAGTGGAAGTGTCCCTGCCCATGGAAGGAAGTGGAAATGGATGATCTCTCTGGGTGTGCACAGGTGAAAAAAAAAACACAAAAACCATGGATTTGTGGATCTGTGAGGAAGACCTTGGAGCAGGTGGTGAATGAAGAGCAGATTCCATCCCAGCTCTGCAGGACAATGCAGCTGCTTTTTGGAATTGTTCCAGCCCCAATCCTTCTGCTCCAGCAGAAGGAAAGTGCAGGATGTTCTCTGGGAACATCTCTGGGATGCAGGGAAGCTGAAATGGGAACTTGGTGGTGTCTGACAAACAGCCAGGAGCCCAGTTCCCATAAAAGAATTTGTGTAACCTTGCCTTTGTTAAATAAGGGCTTGGAGTGTGAGAGGAGGTTTGATGTGAATATTGGGAAGGAATTCCTGGCTGGGAGGGTGGGGAGGAGCTGGGATGGAATTCCCAGAGCAGCTGTGGCTGCCCCTGGATCCCTGGAAGTGTCCAAGGCCAGGCTGGAGCAGCCTGGGACAGTGGGAGGTGTCCTTGCCCATGGATGGGGTGGATTGGGATGAGCTTTAAGGCCCCTTCCAACCCAACCCATTCCATGATTTTGGGATTTATCCAAGGATAAGGAGCAGCACAAGGCAATGCTTTGCTCAGAGCCCCTCCTGGTGCAAAGCTGCTGCCTCCAAGGAGCATTTCTGGGCTCTCCCCATTCTCTGCTGACTTCCTACAAACCATTTGTTGCTGAGATTGATATTGCAGTTATGTAAACATCCATTATTTATCAGCTCTGGCCCTTTGAACCAGATGAGTGCTCCTGGATTTCCATTATTCCGTGTCTAAATTAATCACGGAGCATAAAATCAGTCACCATTTATGCAATATGAAAAGGGGGGAAAAAAAAGATGTAAAAATAGCTCTCGTGGTGTCGACATTTCATGGGTGTTCCCTGGGTAGGAACTGTTCAGGCATCCTGCTTTTTCCTGCAGGCCTGTGAAATATTGATGGCTTTTTTTTTTAAAAAAAAAAAAAAAAAAAAAGGAAAAAAAAAAAACTCTCTGAAAATTATCTGTCTCCTCCAGAGAAAGTTGTTCCCTGATGCAGTCACTGACTCTCTCACCACGTGGAGCATGGCAGGATCCCATCCATGGGCAGCTTCCCATCCTTTGGCAAACCCCTGTCCTGCATCCCACAGCAGGCTGGGACTGGGGTCTCCTCCTGGGCACAGCCAGGAGCCTCTGGAACCTTCCTGGGAATGTTTGCACAGACCTGACAACAAAATCCCACAGGGCAGCAGGGAAGTGTGACAGGGGGGATCTGACAGCTTCTCCCAGGAAAGGATGGAGGTGGCTCCTCCCTGCTGGGCTTTAACAGGAATTTTCACTTCTCCAAAGCCAAATGGGCCCTGTCACCCCCCATGGAGGGAATGGAGCTGGATGGGGACTGGGATCCAGCTCCAGGCACTTCATGGAACCCCAGAGTGGTTTGGGTTGGAAAAGACCTTGAAGCTCAACTCATTCCAGCTCTTTTTCCATGGGCAGGGACCCCTCCCACTAATCCCAGGTCATTCCAGCCTGGCCTTGGGCACTTCTAGGGATCCAGAGGCAGCCACAGCTTCTCTGGGAATTCCATTCCAGGCAGGAATTCCCAATTCCCAATATCCCATCCATCCCTGCCCTCTGGCAGTGGAAGCCATTCCCTGTGTCCTGTCCCTCCATCCCTTGTCCCCAGTCCCTCTCCAGCTCTCCTGGAGCCCCTCCAGGCCCTGCAAAGGGCTCTGAGCTCTCCCTGGATCCTTTTCTTCTCCAGAATCACATTTTCACATCCAGAATCATCCACAATTCCATGTGCTGCTTTGGTCCAGCATCAGGGTTTGGGAGACACCATGGGAGGAAGGCAGGGAGGGGTAAGACAATGAGATTTTTGGGACAATTATTTCACTGCACTGGTTTTGCAGCACTTTGGGGATCCACCCCTTCAGCTAACAGTGTGTGATCAGCAGAATTAAGGAAGAGACCACAGGGAAGCCTAAATTAACAATATCATGGAAATAATTGGCCACAAAAAGCTTCATTTAGGGATCAAAACTTCTGCTGAGCGACCACATCCTCAGTGAGATGTTTGTTTTTTTTTTAATTGGTGATGTTCCTCGAGCTTCACAGCCTGATTTGAGCCACCAGAAGCCAAAGCCTCCTCACACCCTTGTAAGTGGAGGAACAGCCACTCCTCTGGGAATATCCTGGCAATATCCTGCAACATCCCAGCTCAATCCCCTCCAGCTAATAATAACTGGCCTTGTTTCCCCTCCAGCAAGCGTGGCTGGGAGGAGGAACCTCTCCAAGCTTTAAATAACGCCCTGGATTCCCCTCTCCAGACCTGTGCTCCAGCTGGGAGCAGCTTTCCTGTTTGTTTGTTTGGTTTTTTTCCTTTTTCCTTGCCATGATTGCAGAGAGGAAGGAATTGGCTCCTGCCTCCCTGCAAGAGCCCGGGCTTGCAGAGCAATTACTCAGCACTGCAGGCTGTGCTGGAGAATTAAAGGTCAGGGCACTTTTGCTGGGTTTTTTTTTTATTCTGGGCTCGCACGAGGTCACAGCTGATGGTAAGCACATGTTCAAACCCACGTCCCCAAAGCAGCTCACAGACCTGCAAGTGGCTGTGAAAATCCAAGGAGAGCGTTTTTTAACCCTCTGTTTTCTCCTGATTTCAGGGAGGAAAAAGCCTTTGGAGACAAAGTCCAACGAGGCAGAGGGAGGGTGGTGGTGGGATCTCTTCATCAGGGGTTGTGCTTTTGGGTTTTTAACTAAAATTCCCCCAAGCTGCCTCTCTCCTGGAGGTGTTGGCTCCTTCAGGGCTCTGGGGAATTCAGTGTTTTCTGAAAAGCAGCTCTCGGGCTGGAATTGCAGAGGCTGGAGCCTCCAGCTGGGAGGATGCTTTGGAGGAAAACTCCATCCACCAATTATCCCTGGGGCATTCCCTGCCTGCAGCAGCATCCCACCTGTCCTCATCCCACCATGCCCGAGGTTTTCCCATCCACCACACACCAGGATCTCCCTGGGGGAGGAATTCCTGCCTCCATGGGGCTGGAAATGGAGAAGGGCAGGCAGGGGGCTGGGGCAGCTCCTGCCTCTCCTGACCCTGGAATGCTGCACTGATGGATGATGGAGCCCCAGCCTGAGCTCAGCCAGATGTGAGATTAATTTATTGCACCTGTCCAAACAGAAAATATCCCTATTTTCTTGCATTCCAGCTTGATGGAGAGTGCCATGCTCAGGTGACCTTGGCCCAGCCTGGTGGCTCTGTCCCCGCTCCACCAAGCATCGCTCGTTACCCAAAAATGAAACAAGGCAGAAAAATCCTTGGAGCAGGAGCTGGGATGTGCAGGGGGGCAAAAAAAAATCCAGGCTCTGCTTCAGCTGCAGGAGGAGCAGCAGCAGCAGGAGCAGCAGAGTTTGTGTTTTAATGAATAAGGAAATAATTTGGTGTGGAGCATCTCAACACGGCTGATTCCACGCTGCAGCAGAGGGAGAGCAGAAAAATCCTTGGAGCAGGAGCTGGGATGTGCAGGGGGGCAAAAAAAAAAATCCAGGCTCTGCTTCAGCTGCAGGACCAGCAGCAGCAGCAGCAGAGTTTGTGTTTTATTGAATAAAGCAGTAATTTGGTGTGGAGCATCTCAATGCAGCTGATTCCAGGCTGCAGCAGAGGGAGAGCAGCAGGGAAGGATTCCAGCAGCACAGCCCGGGCCAGGAGGGACCTGCAGCCACCAGAATTCCCATTCCCAGCGAGTTCAGGGAGGAATTTTGCCTGGCTGAAGCTCGAGCAGCAGCCCAGGAATTCCTGTCCCTGCCCCAATCCAGCCAGGCTCTGTGCAGGAGCTCAGGAGCAATCTGCTCCCCTTGGTGGAGGCTTTTCCTGGGAGAATTCAGGTTTGTTCCATCACAAAGGGGTTTGGTCTTCCCCTCCCATGGTGGTGGGAAAGAAAAACCACTGGGCTGTCCCTGAGCTGGGACAGCTCAGATCTCACTTGGTTTGAACCTTCTCTCCTAAAGGGAAAATCTGCTAAAGGACTTTAGACTTGAGAAAGGAGCTTTAGACTTAAGAAAGGAACTTTAGACTTGAGAAAGGAATTTAGAATTGAGAAGGAAATTTAGACTTGAGAAGGAAATTTAGACTTGACAAAGGAACTTTAGACTTGACAAAGGAACTTTAGACTTGAGAAAGGATTTTAGACTTGAGAAAGGGATTTTAGACTTGAGAAAGGAATTTTAGACTTGAGAAAGGACTTTAGACTCAGGAAAGGAACTTTAGACTTGAGAAAGGAACTTTAGACTCAAGAAAGGAACTTTAGACTTGAGAAAGGAAATTTAGATTTGAGAAGGAAATTTAGACTTGAGAAGGAAATTTAGACTTGAGAAAGGGATTTTAGACTTGAGAAAGGAAATTTAGACTTGAGAAGGAAATTTAGACTTGAGAAGGAAATTTAGACTTGAGAAAGGGATTTTAGACTTGAGAAAGGATTTTAGACTTGAGAAAGGAACTTTAGACTTGAGAAGGAAATTTAGACTTGAGAAAGGATTTTAGACTCGAGAAAGGAACTTTAGACTTGAGAAGGAAATTTAGACTTGAGAAAGGATTTTAGACTCAAGAAAGGAACTTTAGACTCAAGAAAGGAACTTTAGACTCAAGAAAGGAACTTTAGAAATTGTTTTTCCTTATAATGGGGGCCAAAGGATCTTGGGGAAGTGAAATAGGATCATAATTAGGTGGGCACCTTCCTTTTGCTGGGTCAAGAAATTGGGTAATTCAGCTGCAATTTCAAAGGGAAGAGCAATTGGAGGAAGATGAACTTCTGACCCTGTAATTACAAATCAGAGCTTGGCAGAAGGTGGGTGGCATCCTGCCCAAAATGACACGACAAAAATAAGAATTAAAAGGGTTGAAAGCCACTGAATGTGATCTGAAATAGCTCAGTCTTGAGGAATCACTAAAAAACAAGGAATAATTTCATTTGGGGAGATAGAATCATTAGGAAAAGTGAAAACCACCTGCCAATGGAAGGGAAACAAATTCTTGGTGATGGCTGAGGGGATTTTTCCTGGGATGCTGCAGCCAATGCCACATCCACACATTTTTTGGGCACTTTCAGGGATGGAGAATCCCTTGTGCCAAAGCCCAGCCATCTTTTCTGCAAAGAAATTTTTCCTGGCTTCAAGAAAAACGCAGGAATGAGAGGAAAATGAGAGCAGACAGGATGTCCTAAGGTTGTCTGCTGCTGGTTTGGGTGCTTTGCTGGGTGGTGGGGACAGGGCTGGCTCTTCTGGGTGGATTTTGGGGGTAAAGACACCTCCTCATCCCTGGGGACATCCCACCCTATCCCACCATCTGCTTTTCCAGCAGGAAAACCAAAAGCTGGAAGGAAAAAAAAAAAAAGTCTCAGCCCCCAAAGTGAAGGCTCTGCTTTGTCACCAGCTCTCCTTGCACAAAGCTCACTTTATTTTCTCCTCAGCATTCAGGTCTCTGTCTAAAGAAAACACAGAAAACATTCAGAGACTTTTTCTTTCTTTTTTTTTTTTTTTTTCCCTTCTGCTTTGTTTATCATCAAGATTAAGATTCCTGGCTGTGGAAGAAAGGAATATCTCCATTTATTTGTTTCAGGGGCATGTGGAGTGCATTTGTTTCCTAGGATGCAAATTCATTGTTCCTGCTCTGAATGAAAGCCCCAGTGCCAAGAGCTGCTGGGCTGGGATCTCTTGGCATGGTTTTTGCAGGGATTTGAGTCCTCCCAATATTCTGCCACGGGAAAAGCTTCCCCAGTTTAATCCTCAAACTTTCTTTCAGACGATTCCCCCTTTTCCTGAAGTCCTGCCATGCCTCAGGGTGGGATTTTGGGATGTGGATCACGCCACCAGGCCTGGGGTGCTGCACCAGCTGCCTGCACCACCAAAAAGGCCAAATTGAGCATTCAAATGCGATTGGCTGCGCTTCCTAATTCCATTTTTTATTTACTTCTCTCCCTCACCATTTTTTTTTTCCTTGTTGTTAATTGGGATTTACGCCCACACACGCATCCCAAAGTGCAGCTGCAGCTCCCCTTTGGAAAAGCTGCTGTGTGCAGGGTGGGATTCCATGGATGAACCCCCCCAGGTCCCTGTTTGTCCCCAGCCTGGCTCAGGGGCTGCCACCTCCCATCAGCTGCAGCAGGGGATGGCACTTGGTGACATGGCTGTGCCTGACATGCCATGTCACCTCGGGAATAACCACTTGGAAATCTGTGCTAATAATTGTTCTGACTGTTCCCCTGCAATGACTGGGTTTGGCTTGCTTCTCTTTTTTTTTTATTTTTATTTTTTTTTTAATTTTTTCTTTTATTTTTTTCTTTTTTCTTCCTTTCCTTTCCTTTCCTTTCCTTTCCTTTCCTTTCCTTTCCTTTCCTTTCCTTTCCTTTCCTTTCCTTTCCTTTCCTTTCCTTTCCTTT
>VZTT01023133.1:862-12999 GCA_013400855.1 Buphagus erythrorhynchus
CTGTTAAAGAGAATGAAGCTCAAATGGTTGGGTTCTGTGTTAGAAAACAAAGCTTCATGGACTTTAATAGAGTATTTATTATTTGTGGAGAATAAAGAAAACTAGGTAAGTGGACAGGTTGTTGCATCTACCACACTAACAGTATTGTATTCAACAGCCTTGACAAAAAGAGAGTCCTCCAAAATAGAAAATACATGGTTTGAATCCCTGCTGCAGAACAGGAACTTGAGCCCATCTCACAGAGATTTGCTGCTCATGGTGCTGTGGGTATTTTTCAGGATCAGTCCAGAAATCCCACTCTGTAGTTAAGAAACTACTCCAACAGAAAGTACATTTCGGAACACAACATATTTTTAGGAAGTGGTATATGCAATTAAAATATTCCTGATCACTCCTTTAATTTCACTCCCACTTTTAGTTAGTGATCATGAGCTGATCATGATCATTGTGATCCTTTTTCTGCTCATTTTCCATGTGGGTTTTGCAAGCATAAAAGGGTTTCAAGACAGTTGCAGAAGGGAAAGGTGAGGTCAGTTCAGGTATAGAAGGATTAAAAATGTAGTCAATAGATTTCCTACAGTGGTAACAGCAACTGTGAGCAGGTGAATGGAAGTGCCTATCTGAGGGATGAAAAAACACCAGAGGTGGGGCTTGAGGAAGACATTTAATGATAAGGGGCTACCATTAAAATATGTGGTTCATATCTCATCTGTTGAAACTCACACACGTGTTGGTTACCGTTCACATGAAACCCTGCTGCTTTCTCAAAGCCTCAGTTAGTGCAGAGTCATTTCAGATGCTGCTACCCCAGTTAATTGCTATCAGATGTGCCAGGTGAAACTCTTGCCAGTTCAGCTAGGTGAAAATCTGGGAATGTAGCATATCCTTTTGATGAAAAGTAATTTCTGGCACACAGGGAAATATGTGAGTTATGCACCAGCTTGAGTATTTAGGCCAGAGTGCAATTTGAGAAATCCAAACTGAAATGTTCAGTAACTGAGGACCCAGTACAAAGACTGAACGAGCAGCATGGAAGTCATAGCTCTTGCTCAGTGACATCGCTCACCTATATCCAGGAAAAATAAAATGTTAGACTATGGATTCTGATCCAGGAGAGAGCCAGCAGAAAAATATAAAGCAGGGGGAAGAGCAATAGATATCCTAAGAAAGCTAAAAAGTAAAGGGACCTGGGTTCAAAGATAGCACCATCTTCATTATCCAGGAGAAAAACAAAACAATCCAACGAACTCCCTCTGGTCTTACATTTCAGTTATTTTACTGATTCATGTTACTATCTGAAGCAGTAATAGTAAAATGTGAAAAGTTAAGGGGTATTTCCTTTACCAGGTGTTGCATTTCTAAGAAAAAAGAAGTTAATAAACAGAGACAATTTGCAAACAAGAGCTTATTTTAAATACATGCCATGTCACACAGATGATCATCCTGTACTCTATTAATCTTGCTATACNAAAGCAATTTTCAGTCAGAGAAAATGATTCAGAGGAATTGTTCTTAAGATAGATACATAGCTATCTATGTTGGAAGGGAAAATATTAAAAGTCAATTCTACAAATATACTGCCACAGAAGGAAAAAAGGAAATCACACGTCTGCTCTGCAAAGGGAGACTGGTCTGAGCAAACGCACATGTGTTTCCATCATCATATCAAAGAAGGGTACTTCAAAGAAGGGAAGACTTGGAGTAGGATAGATGTATCCTGCAGAATACTACCTAGAAGGAGTAAATATGCAACAGAAACCCCACTCAATTAAAAAATACTAGGTAACAGGAGTTGAAGTTTAACCAAGCTCTTATCTGCACAAGAGGACTGCATTTTGAATTGAACAGTTTAATTCTTTACAGAAACACTATTTTCTATTAACTAAATAGACCCAGACCCAGAAAACCCAAAGGTTTTATTCCCTGTACTGTATCAAACATAATATAATTCAGGATTAAATCATCAGTACTTTTCATTCTACTCTAGTTTACATGTCAATGACTCAACTGCTCCATCAGCTTTCCATCTTAAAAGCCTAGCACTTGCAGTGTGTCCAGGGACTGGCAGAATCAGGTGGTTTCAGACCTAGAAAAGTGTGTGTATGTGTGCACGTGTGTGTGTGCTTATGTGTGTGCTTGTGTGTGTCTGCTAAGATCAAACCCCTCACAAACGCATGCCCCAGAGAGTGCTGTGTTTTCTTGCTGTGTTTTCTCTCTATACTGAGCTAGTTTCAGCTAAAGACATTCAGGTGCAGCAGCTACAGAGCTTAAAGGAGTCCACAGCATCTTCAAGGATATTTGTGTTCACTTAAACCACCAGCAGGCAGAAATGTAGTGTGCACTTCAGAGCACCAAGTTCTTCCATCTCAGCAGTCTGCTTGCACAGTGGGATGCTGGGTGCTGCTACAGCATTTGCTTTGTGGATCTATTTGAAGGATAGCTTCAGGGAAAATCTGTGGCCTTATATAAAAATTGGGATAAAAATGGCCACTTGGGGCCATATGCTGTATATCACTGACTGTAGACAGTAATAAATCCTGGGCAGAAGATGTAAGACGTTTGCATAGTCTTTTTCCTTCCAACAATGCACATTTTCAGGACTTGTTGAACTAAGAGGGATAAGGTACATCACTGTGCTTGATAGACTTTGATTGGCCCACTAATGATACTCCAAAATACTATCTCATAGCATTCCGAAACAATTTATAGTTTTTGCCTCTTCTTACCTCTCCAATATCAATAAATTCCAGAATGAAAGCTATGCTTTCAATGGAAACTTGGGTTTTAAAACTTCTGCTGGATAATTTCAGTGAATGAACATTATCTCCTCAATATTATTTTGCATTGGACCTTGGACCAATTCTTATTAATTGATAATGTTTTATCTGATTTTCCAATTGCTTCTGACACTGGAC
The DNA here is from genome assembly GCA_013400855.1 of Buphagus erythrorhynchus. Lineage (NCBI taxonomy): Eukaryota > Metazoa > Chordata > Aves > Passeriformes > Sturnidae > Buphagus > Buphagus erythrorhynchus. The sequence goes on from VZTT01023133.1 coordinate 3,778, forward strand.
CCAGTGAAATAGAAAATTATTACATCACAGTTCTCTTCCTCAGGTGGCTTTAGCTTAGATGTAGAGAACCACAGTGGACAGTATAAAGGAAAAAAAATTAAGACCTGAATCTCATGTTTCATTTTATTGCTCAGTCATTAATGATGCCTGTCTTAATTTTCAATGCCTGCTTTAGTTTTAGCAATTGAAATTAACTATATATCGGCTTCAAACTTTGTCATTCCACTTAGTCATGTTTCTTTATGAGCTTGTTTAAAATATGATGGAATAGTGCAAGTTCTCACATAGATATTTTACAGACCTCTCTTAATTGTGGAATTTAGAGTGTTTTTTGAATTTCTATAGTTTGTATGCTTTTACCCCTAGTAAATTCAACAAATAATGTGGAAAACTTTCAAAGTATATTGAAAGCTGTGCATACTAAAGTAACAATAAGGCACAGGTACATTGATGCCTCTAAAGAAATCTAATATGTTGAGGGGTTTTTTGAGATTAAAAAAATCCCATTTTTTTGAGAGATTATTTATATTTACATAAAACACTTTAACTCTTCAGTGGTATATTATGCTTAATTATGAATGATTTGCAATATCAGTTTTAACACTTTTAACCAAATTAAATAATAGTTTCCATTTCCCAGGGAACTCTGGAATCCCTTTGTAAACATCAGCATTACATTTTCCCTCTTCCATTTCTGTACTGCTCTGATCTTGAAGTAATATTGCCACATATAATATGCTGAAAATATCATTATTCAACAGTTCAAATCGTGCAAGCCACATATCACAGCCGTAGGAACAGAGCAGTGTTTGAGACAATGGGGTGACAGAAATACCTCTAAGAAGCAGGGCAGAAATAAGATTTTAAGGAAATACGTATTTCCTCTGCAAAGCTGACTGGGATGGCAACTTCTGAAAGAGGCACCAGTGTGTGGTACAAATGTCAAGGTGAAGTATTCGCTGTGAAAATACAGTTGCTAGTAGCTATGTTTCTATGATTCTAGGATTCTGTGTTGGAAAGATCAAGTACTTGCCCTGACCCAAAGAAAAGGTTGCAGTCACTTAACAATATCAAAATGTTTTCTATGCAAGTATGAGCAATACTGCCAAAACATAGCCATGGCATAGGCATCCTTTCATCTCCATGAAATATGAATTCTGTATTTTAAACAGCTAGCTCAGAGTCATGTCTCAGTTTCATCTAAGAATTACCAAATGACCAGGTATCTCATAGCTATTCAGGGAAGAAATAGATGTGGATAAGAAAGAATTAAGTCCAACTAACAAGAGCAATAGTAATCTCAGGCCTTTGAACAGAGGGGGAGACCACTGGTGCCACAAGGAACTCCAGGAGCAGCTAATAAAAGGATGTCAAACAGTTACCTCACATTAATATTCTGAATGCTCAACTTGAATGGAAAAGAGACATCCAAACTACTACCTTCAAGCTTTCCCAAATTCACAGGATTAGAAACATTTACTCCTTTTCCTTGGAAGAGGAAATGTAGTTTTTCAGATATTGAAATAAATGAGGCTAACTACATTTTTGAGCAGTCTGCTTCCCAACTGAAACTTTGTTTTAGGTTACACCCTAGCATTTTATTTTAATTTCTTTAATATACACTACTGTAGGAAATCATTAAAATTAATAGGTATTAATGTGTCTAGTGCCAGGAGCAGTTTATCTATGAGTGCTGTAAAAGTGTCTATTACAGTGGAACTCTATCCTACCCCAACAAAAGCACATTTCAGATCAACTCAGTTTCATCTGCAAAGAAATCAGAACTAAATCTAGATTATAATAGGTTGCTCAGTCACTGAGACATGACAAGCTGTTTACCACTTATAAGAAATCCACTGATCAAAACTATGTAGAATCTTCAGATGCAAAGACTCTGCTGTTAGCTTTCATTTTTTATATTTGTTCTGTTTATACAGCTATAGCACAAAATAACTTGTTATCATTATCAATGTATTACTTCACTCCAAAATGAAGCAGCCCAACATACAGTACTGAGGCTGAATAACTTTCTTCAAGTACATCTGCTCAGACAGCCCTAATTATAAAGCAACAGATTTTAAATCTTTATTTAGGCTGAGAGAGGCCAGTGGGCACAGAGCAACAAATAAGGAGCACTAGGTTAAAAAGTGTTTGGAGGGGTTAGGCATGTGACAATTGTGTGAGTCAGATTTCCCAGCACTAGATTTTGTAAATGTGGTTTGGAAATGAGAAGACATTTTGAATGGCTGCCTATCCCACAAGACCACCCTTTTTACAAGGCCTCAGTTTTCTTGGGCTATATTTCTTTCCTTCTCTTCTCCTGCAGTTTTTTCCTCCCATTATTCTGTAGAAGAGTTGCATGTGCAACTTGACAGCTCAAGATTGAGGATGCTCCAGAAATCATCTGCAATGCCTGCTGGATATCAGCTACTGCTGTTTGATACTTAACAAATAGAATATTAATCTTTATGCAGCATAGCTGCATAAAGGATCAATCAAATAGGCTGCTGGGGATTAGAAGAGAGAAATTGCAGCCTCGGATCAGAGTTGTTATCCATTTATTCTGGAAAGCTGTCACTGACCAGATGTTTCAGAGGGAGACAGACCCTATGGTACATGGACACTCTAAGGCAGTCAAAAACAGACCAAGGTAATTTAAAATAATATCTTTCTGTGAAGCTGTTAGAAAAGATCTCTATCTCTCTCTTAAGCCACCACCATAATTCAAGATTTCCCTTCCCTCTTGTTGCATGGGAAGAGAAACAGAGATTTATCTGCTGTAGCTTAACTTGTCTTCCAATTATCATCACTTTCTGACAAATAAGAGTAATTATTTAAAACTGCTTATTTCAAATTATGTTTTAAAGTGTTCTGTTTCCCTTAAGCAATTATAGATACTTGAAAAATATTGAGTGTCATTGTAATGGTTTAGATCAAATGAGAAAATGGTACTGATAACACCATATGATTTAGAGATAGGAAGTTCAAACCCAGTGGGTGGTGTCTTTTAATTCAAAATGTTATTTCTCTCAATAGAAAAAGAATGAATAAATGCTCAAAAGATAATTATATTTATCAGCCTAAAAATATTGAAATACTCTTTTGTTCAAGAAGCAAAACAAAATATTCTATGAAAACGAATTTCTATGAAACTGCCTCTGCTGTGAATCTTAAATGCTGATAGAGAAGTATTTTGTTTCCATTTCCTTATGCTCATGTTCAAATTTATAAGTAATGCCTTGAGATTTATTAATTGTCTCACAAATCAAAATATAATTATTAAATTTAACATGTAGAAGTAGTTTAATTCTTATTTGTATTTAGATTTTGTTATTAAGTGTGAATAAGTGGGTTATAATGAATTTAAAGTGTTATTTTAATATGCAATATGTTTTAGAAATGCATTTAACTTATACTGTACAATTTAACAAATATTGTACACATTAATTAATACACTTTATTAAAGGTGGAAAGAGAGCAATGCTGTGACATCCTTATTGTATGTCACTTGTAATTTTGTTTCTTTACATATAAAAAATGTCATAGTCAGAAACTGTCATGCTGTCATGGTCAGGAAGAGGATATGCCTGAGACCTGAAGTCGTTCTGTCTCAGATCAAGTCTGTACAAACGGTGGCATTCTTACTGGAAAACTTTGTAATTATATCAAATCTTTATTTCTTAAAGCCTCGTCTCCCATACCACCTAAGCACCTAATGTTGAAGGTGAAAAAAGCCACCTCTAAATGCTCATGCAGATAGGATAGGGTCAAGGAAATGTGAGGCCAGAAGAATTAATCAATAAAGATCAATATCGAAAACTCATGATAAAAAATCACTGCCCTGGTCCTGCTGGCCACCCTATCACTGATCCAGGCCAGGATATAATTGCTCTGCTGCTGTTGACCAGCACCCCCAGGTCCTTTTCTGCCAGGCCACTTTTCAGCTACTCTCCCCCAAGCCTGTAGCACTGCCTGGGGTTGTTGTGACCCAAGGGCAGGACCTGGCACTTGGCCTTATTGAACCCCAAACCACTGGCCTTGGGCCATGGTCCAGCCTGTCCAGATCCCTCTGCAGAGCCTTCCTGCCCTCCAGCAGATCAACATTCCTGCCCAAAGACGTGTCATCCATGAACTTACTGAGGATGCACTTGTTCGTCTTGTCCAGATCATCAACAAAGATGATCTGGAGTGGTCCCAGTACTGAGTCTTGGAGAACCTGACTAATTACCAGCTGTCAACCAGCACCATTCACTCCCACTCTTTGGGCCTGGTCATCCAGTCAGTTTTTAGCTCAGAGAAGATTGCACCTGTTCAAGGCATGGGCTGCCAGCTTTTCCAGGAGAATACAATGGCAGTTAGTATCAAAGGCTCTACCGAAGTAAAATTTCATCTCAATTTCCCTAAGAAGTCTAACAAGAATGTTACTTGGCCCCATGGTGTACATTTTTAAAGCGGTTTCAGACATTGCTACTTCACTGCAAAAGGGCTTTTCTGCCTCATTTACATTATCTCTCAGCAAAAAAAAAAAAAAAAGAAAAGAAAAAAAGCTAAACAGTTTCCAAATGGTTGAACACAAGACCAATATATTTCAAGTCTTCCACTTCATCTCTGTGCTTTCTAAGTGCTTATTTGCTTTGATATTGTTAACTGTCTCTCAGGTTTCCTGCTCCTGAGGTGTTTCAATGATATTGGAATCAGCCTTCTTGTTCTGCTGTCCCTATATCACTGGATCTTATTTTTCTTTTTCCTGTGTGGCCACACCTTTGGTTTTCTGAACAATACTTTTTCAACTGAATAGATTCCATTTCACCCTTCTTCTAAAGCTGAAATTTATTTTAGCTTTCCTTGTCTTTTTGTTAAGAGTTCGTATATTTTGTCTGAGACACCAATACTTATATATTTTAACCCTCTAAATGCTGCCTGTATAGATTTCAATCATTTGACTATCTTTTAATTTCTTCTTAAAAAGTTTTTTTCACTTTTTCATTTTGTTCTTTCTTTGTAGTAAAAACTATTGCCAAGCATATTTTGACTTTGTTGCTTAAATAAGAATGTTAGATGTAAATAAATTATAATCGCAGACACAATGATAACAAGATTTTGAACTGAGCTCTGCACTGTACTCATTCCTTTCTTACCTTGTAAATTTACCTGTGAGAATATAATATATTTCCATTTCAGGTGTCTTAAAATGTATTTTTTCTATTTTGTCTTAATGACTCCATGCTAATTTAACTATGTCACTCTCAGTGGAGCTGAATGCTCCTTTTATTACTTTTTTTTCTCCCTTGATGTGATTTCCCTGAATATGTTTTTGCTACTCTCATTCTCCTCGCTGGTTGACTTATTGTACTGATCTTGTACTGTTTTTATTTATTCTCTTTGGGATTTAAATCCACAGGGATTTTTTTGTTTTCCAGTTAGGCAAAAGACATATTGGTCTGCTTGACTCCAGGATGCCACTTCTACCAAGAAAAAAGAGTGCCTTGGTCTGAGACCTTCTCCTCCTTGCTCCATATCTGTAAAAATATCCAACTTCCTGGGAATAGCTATCTTCTCATCTCATTGGCAAATGGCAGTCAAATGATGGAACATCATCTAAACAAGGGAAAGACTGTAGGTGTGTTTGTTCCCCAGACTCTCCACAGTCCTTGTAAGGGAAAGATTTGAAACTAAATGAAATCTTGAAATATTATTAATATGAATACCAGGCTTAAGAAAGACTGCTTTTTTTAAACAAGACTGTTTCCTTCAAAGCAGAAAGAATTCTTAAATAACTTTTGAATTTTGTGTATTTTACAATAAAACATTTTGATACAAGAAAAGGTAATGCCTGCAACAGTATTAAATAGCAGCTTTGCCTCATGACTCAAAAAATATTAAGAACTATGAACACTTCTGTGATGAGTTTTGAAGCAATGATGCATGACATGGTGCAAGCTGAAAATGTTAGTATAAAATATAAATATAGAAAATAATAAAAATTATACTCAAACCCTCATAATTTACCGATATTGCAATGTTATGATACAAAAATAAATAATAAATTTTTAATATAGTATTTTTTCGTGAAAACGACTTCTATGACAGTAAGTTATTTCTAATAATGTCTCTTGAGTGACTTTAGTAATGATTCATTCAATAAAATTGATCCTGACCAAGGGGTCTTAGTCCTGTGTTTGACATCCTCTCAGGCTGCTTTAAGATTATGGCAATAGAACATTTGGAAGACTATCTCAGTAGGAGTTATTTGATCACTCCACCAAATCGAGAAAGCTGCCTTTCATGAGGAAGCACATGACTTGGAATAATTTAGACCAAGGTAAATTACAATGCAAATGCTTTTCAGTTTGGAGAATAACAAAATGTGTGTTGTACGGGGACAATAAAATTGTGACTTACAGGGAAGTTGGAAAGGTTAACTAAGTGTATCATGCCTCGATAAGGAGTGGTTTAGGGAGCCCACTATCCCTCGTGTATGACATGGGTCAATATAGCACCAACTCAGAAATTACACACTTATGAGGATGTTTCAAATACACTGAACAGAAATATCAAAATCTGTTAAATAATCCCACTGAAGCACTAGAAAAAAAGCACACATCATTCTAGTTGTTCACAGTAGTCTCAGCATTTTTTTTCCATGCTGTGAAGAAACCTTTCAAAATAGGAAGTGTGTGAGAAGCATTAGAATAGGTCTGTGGTGAAGGGCTTTCTATATTTTTCATCCTTCATCTGAAAAAAATAAAAAGAAAAAAGAAAAAGGAAGCACATATTTATAAAGTGTAATTGTGGTGTAATTTGAGTGCCAGAAAACTAGTACCTAAGTGAGATGTTTGTTTCAGTTGTCCCAGCTGTATGTTGCCAATGTAGGCTTAAGTTTAATTGTAGGTGTTCTTTAAAATAAATCATTATCTGTCATTGTCATTCAAAAATGATAAAACATCAAAATAGATGCAACATTCGGCACTATTTAGACAGATTTGAAAAAAGTATGTATTCTGTAGTCTTTAGATTACAGAATTTTATGCATTTTCTAGAAAGACCTTTCAGAACAAAATATAAGCCAAATTACCCATAAAAATATTGTAAGTTGGTAGAGGAAAAGAGAAGGAGCCTTCTCATTTCCACATTTTCCTGAAATTGGAAATGTTAGAAAGATGCTTAATTGTCATTGTGTCAGGCTGTGTCTTCAGTCAATGAATTGCACAGAGATGGTGAGATATCAAATAGCATCTTTCCAAAAGCGGGAAATCCAGAAGTCCCCAGCTGGATACAATATAAGAAAAGTAGATGTGGTATGTTACTTGGCACTTTAGGAGAGTCATATATGTAACAAAAATATTCTTTAATGATCAAGAATGACCAAACACAAAATTAAGGGAAGTATATTGTGGTATGGCACCCTATGAAAAATTTAAAGTTCCTTTGTGTAGCATGTAATACAGCTATAACATACCACAGAATTGTTTGAATTTGATTGTCTGACAGCCAAATTTAAAATTATCAGATACCTCCCCAACTTATTTTTTTTTCTTCTGAGTCAGTAGCATGGTTTCTGTAACAGAAACTATATTCTGTCTAAATATTCCTTTCCACAGCTTCTTTTCTACATATGCACTTGCTGGCCATTGCAGGAGCAGCCAAAGGACACGGCGTGTGGAGGGACACAACTGAAGGCAGTGGAGTCACTCTGTAACTGAGAAAGGTGAAGAGCAGCAGGTCACAGATGCTGTGAGCAATAAGTGGATTCATTTGGTGATCATGGGATTCACACAAAATCTGTGTGTCACTCTGGCTTAGTGGTTCTGACATATTGCTCTGTACAGTACCTTACTGCTGATTTAAGCAAGTTTCCTCTGTTGCAGGAACTTGAACTCAAAGCATTTTCCCTCTCAAAGATCAGAAGTAAAAAACAATCTCTTTTCCTGGGTCATTCTTTATCTAACCCATCTGCAGATTAAAATATAATGAAGATTTGCATAACATTTTAGAGTCAAGATATACTAAAACAAATTTTTCAACAAAGCAGAACAACTGCCACATCTACCATCAACCCTTTTTGTAAGACTGCAGCAGAAAAGGTGTGAGAAAGGTGTTCTCCCTTTCCATATAAACACAAACACTTTCTTATAGCAACAAGAAAGCTAATATTCGTTATCATTTGGTAACAATTTATACCAACTACGCTCAGGTGGAAATGCTTATGTTATGGTCCAGAAATACATTGAACAGCTTCATCACACATCATAGTTTTCAAATCATGTTATTTAGAAGATGTTTGTGTGGTAGGGTTNTAGCTTTTCCTATAGCTATCTGATGCTATGTGCAGTCTGCTTCATTACAAATAGTGATTGGCCTGTTTGTACAGTACCAGTCATATCAGACCTGATCTGACTGGAGACAAGAGGTACCCTCATCATTTGAATAGTAATTTACTTTATGAGTTTCAAGGATAAGTGGTTTTAAAGGTAGGAATGATTTCTCACAACTAGAATAGCCATCAGATCTGCCAATTGGAGCAGAGAAATTTGGTCTACCTAACTGCTCACTGTGTTGGGACAATTTCCTAAGAGGTTTCTGCAGAGCTGTCTGCAGGAAGAAATGCAACTCAGACTGTTACCCCATGGAGCATTGCCCCAGTGTGCTCCTCCTGGACTCAACCCAACCTTGCTGTTTATACTCATATGCCAAGCCCATCTGGTTTCACTAAGTTCCTTTAGGTTTTACAAGGCTCCAGCCAAATTCTTTGGCTCCAGCTTGCAGCATGTGCTTCCATGGCAGAGGATCTTTATCTGCTATCACTTTTTGGAAATGGATCTCTGGCTATAAAAACTATTCTGAGTCCCCTAGAGGTCCCTCTGCATCTTCAAAAAGCTTAGCTTGGTTTTTTCTTGGATCCTGACACCTGGTATTGAGGTCAGAGTAGATAGTTTTAGCACTCTAGTATAACTTAAAACTCTATGAAAAGGACCACATGCTTTTTATTCTCTTACAGTCTGGGACTCCAAACTGTGTGAGCACATGTCATCTGAGGAAAGGAGATGCAAACTTTTCAAGACACTTCTAAATCGACATCTCCCATTTGGATAACCCAGAGAAGAGTAGGAGCAAAACCAGTAAGCATCTACTGACTGACTTTTTCATTCATTCACTCAGTCACTGAGATAGAAGTAAACTTCTAAAAAATATTAGTTAGCAGTGCACAAGTTTGCTTTTTTT
>VZTT01023167.1:0-25990 GCA_013400855.1 Buphagus erythrorhynchus
TTTGTTGTGCATTTATATTTTTTACTTTCTGACTCTGAGTTTATGCATGTGATTATTCTGGAATCTTTGCATGCAAAAGAGACTTGGGAAGGAGTCCTGCCATTTTAGAGTCTGTGTGATCATCAGGAATTTGTTCTCTGTCCAACCATCACAGGACAAATGTTTATCACCCAGTTATCCTCAGTCTGGTCACAATTCCTACATCTCCTTAACTTCCCTCCTGTGCCTCTATCCATGAAAGACAATATTTCTTAAGGATTCAATGGGAAGATAATGAGCATTACTACTAAATAAACATAGTGTGAGCAGGAGGTTTGCATGTGGATAGAAATAATTGTGAAAAATATAATAAGCTGGCTGTGTTAGCAGTGATGCTACAGAACAGAATGTCCAAATCCATTCCATTCTGGAATATTTTCAGATGCCTTGGAAAACTGCAATTGACCATACAACCTGGTGTTTTGAAAATGTCTGAACATGCTGCACCCAAGGTTCTTCTGTATTTGAAAGACCTGGAAAATCTATTTTTGTTCTTTTCATTAGTTTAAAAATAATTTAGAAGCTCTTCTGCAGGTTCATTTCTCTGTCACCTATTTTTTGTTGTATTTTTATTAATTGGTGTCAGCCAGGTGATTTTCAGCTTCCACCATTCTCCCATCTGCCTGCATGGCCTCGTCTGCAAGTCTTGTCTTAATGTTATTTTTTGATGTGATTCTTGATGTCCTTCACTTATCCAAACCCAGCTGCTGAATGGAAAAATCAGGGAGACAGTGTTTCCAACATTTTCAGAGTGGCTGTGGATGTAATTAACTCACAGTTGTCTCAAGGAAGGTTGATAACATCATACAGCATTTTTGTCTACATTTTTGTAACAAAAATCAAAATTCAATTCTTCCTTCCCACCACTCACCATCATCTCTCAGGCACCACAGTCTATTTATTTTATGAGGTGGAACAGCTTTGAAGTAGAGGGTTATTTTTTTTTTCAACATAGGCATATTAAAAATATTTAATCTATTTGAAAATTCTTCTGCAAAATAGAAAGAACGTTTTCAAGGTATGCACTTAAAATGGAAGTATTAAGAACATTGGTTTGTAATGGTAAATCTTGATTACATATAAATTCTTCCTTTTCTTTATCAGCTGTAATGATGTTATAGATGTGTATTAGGGAAAGCACATTATTTTCCATTGAATTGTGTGAGTCAGAATAGATTTCTCTCTTTTCTCATCAAAGAATATTTTGACTAATTTTCTTAGGCAATATTTTATGGAAAAGGTTTAACTTTGGACATTTTTCCACATTGGGAAAACTTAGTTATTTTTTTTTCTAAGCTGACAGCTTTACATTTGCATTGCAGAAAGTGTGAGAATGAAATTTCATTCCTTTCACCTCTCATAGATGAACATTTTTAGGCAGTGCTCCACTGCAGTAAAAGAAAAAAAAAACATAGTAGCTTACATTTCCCTCTAGGATGCCAATCTTTTCAGATGTTGGCCACAAAAAGGCCCAGATTGAGTCACCCAGGCCACTTTTTAATAATCACTTACCCTGATGTGCTGCATTTAAGTACTGCTTCAGTAGCCTGAATTGGAGGGGATCAGAATTATCAGACATTTGTGAAAAGTTGTGCCTAAACACCCAATACAGTGTCCAAGAAAATTGGTCAGAGCAGTTTATTGTGGAAGGGGTAGAAAGGGAGGTGACTTAACTGTGAGTTCAAAAATCATGAAGAGCAGCCCCTGAACAAGGATTATCTTCTCAAGCCATTGCTTCCTCTCCCATGATGAACTCTAGAACCATCACCTTTAGGAACTAAATGTAAATCTCTCTCTTTTTCCTCTGTGATGACTTGTGATTTCCACCTGTGCCTGGCTGAATGTTTTCTCCTTCTCCTCCTGGCTGTTCTGCTGGGCAGAATGATGGTATTTCCATTACATTCCCAATCTTCCTCAGCCCTATGATTTCAGTTCAAGATTTAGTTTTTCCGTGTCAGACAGCTACAGGACTATGCAGCTTTTATGCAGGTGAAATTTGCATTACCCATAAGCATCTCCTGTTGAAATTCCTCACAAAGTACACATTTCAATTAAAGTTTCTGCTTCCTCATCTTAAGAATGGAAAAAGTCTTGTATTCAGACCTTTAGTGAAATATCCAACAGGTAATTCTGCTACAGATCCACTAATTCTGTTACATATCCTTAAAAATTATCTGCCTTTCACTGTGAAAAAACTCCCCCAGCAGAGTAGCACAGACATAAAAATAACTATCTCCTAAATTTTCTCTCAATGAATATTGTTTTCTGTCATCACAATTGCACCATGAAATATGAAAGTTCAATTTCCTCTTCATTTCCTTTTAATAAAACTTCTGCTCATTTCATTTTTGAAGAGAGATTGGATCTAAATTACTTTGACTTCTGGCCCAACTTTGCTGAATGTTTCGAGAGAGACTCTGAAACCTTTCTAAAATCCACCAAAGAGATCAACGTCTGTGTTCTGGGGGGTTTTGTACTCACATTCTCATCTCTCTTTCAATACAGGTCTTTTGCATTTAGAAGTGGCAGTATTGATTTCAGGACATGGTTGCAAGAAGCATAAATATTGCACCCACTGATGGAGCTGATGCTCACAACTTAACAAACAGCAATTTTTCTGTTAAAACTGTAGGAAAGGGAACTAGCTACAGAGCAATATGTGCAAGACTACTTATCAGCAAAGCCATTTTATGTTGTAGACCTTATTCCAAATTTGCACGAAGAGAATTTGGGTGGTTGGGATCTGTGTGATCTTCACAATTGTACCTACCAATGATTAAGGCAATGGAATTAAACCAAAGGTAAAAAAAATAAGATAAATCAAGTGCAGATTTCACAGGTTGGCTCTTCATGCAAGTTCTATTTTTTTCCTTTGGGTTTTCTTCCATAAACATGGGAGTATTTCCTAAAATTACATCAATAATTCAGAGTAAACTCAGTTAATGCATTAATAGCTTGGGCTTGTGGATCATGGATGTGCCTGACCACTGAAGTTAAAGGTTTCTGGGCTGAATAACACAGAACCATGGACTAGTTTGGGCTGGAAGGGACCATAAAGCCCATCCAGTGCCACCCCTGCCATGGCAGGGACACCTCCCACTGTCCCAGGCTGCTCCAAGCCCCAGTGTCCAACCTGGCCTTGGGCACTGCCAGGGATCCAGGGGCAGCCACAGCTGCTCTGGGCACCCTGTGCCAGGGCCTGCCCACCCTGCCAGGGAACAATTCCTAATTCCCAAGATCCCATCCAGCCCTGCCCTCTGGCACTGGGAGCCATTCCCTGGGTCCTGTCCCTCCAGCCCTTGCCAATTGTCTCTCTCCATCTTTCCTGCAGCTCCTTCCCAACACAGCAGAAGCCTGGCCCTTCCCATGACATTGAATGTGTCATATTGTTAATTCACTTCAGCTAAAAAATACGTGGTGAATGCTGTGGAATTGATGGAATTTCTGCCTAAAACTCTCTGACAGAGGTTTGGTATTTCCACTATTTTTGAAGATATATTGGGACCGTCAGAGGCATAAATAGCAGCAGTTGTCTCAGGGTGCATAACTTCCTCCACATGTGTGTCTGCATTAGTGAGGGAATTTTTGTACTCAAGAAAGCAGATTTTTTTTTCAGCCTTTGTTGTGGGATCAAGGAAGAGGCACTGGATGTTCCAGCCATTCTGGAATGGATCTTTCATCCCTGGATTGCATGGTATGGCTGACAATGAGTCCCTGTTCATAACTGCTCTTCGGGCAAATCACAGCCCTCTAATGTTTTGAGACACATAAATCCAGGCAGGAGAAGTGTTTCTGCCTGTGCAGGAGCTCAGTATCTGCACAGCCAGCTTTTGTGTGCCCATCAAGGAGCAGTGGAGACCACAGATCCTTTGGAATTGCTTCAGCATAGACAAGGCTGATATTTTGTGGCTGAAGCGCTGTGTGCCCATGAGGCTGCACTTCTAAGTGACACCAAACACCCTTTACTGCAGACCATCATCTCCATTTTCAGCAGTGCCTGGGGCACATGTTTAGAATTTATAATCCAAGGTGAACACATGAACACAAGATTTTGCCAAAGGCTGTTTCCCATTAAATTGTTAATGAGTTTGAATTCTGCAGAAATTGTGTAAGACAATCCACTGGCCCCACGGTGATGTGATTATAACTGTGTTAAATTATTCCAACAACTCTCTTGTGCACATGAAGTCAAACAAGTTTGGAACAATATTTTGTCTAATTTCCAATGTGTAATTGAGAAATGTGCTCTTAATTCTCTTTGTTCGTCATTGGCAATCTATTACAAAAAAACCCTTCATTTGACAGTCTTGGGTTGGCTGGGGGAGAAAAGAAAGCAAAGTAGGACCTCAGACCTCAATTTCCCTTATTATAATAAATCAATTTCATACTTATTTGTGTTCAATCTCCATTGGAAATTTGCATTATCCAATCAGAACTGAACAGGTCCCTCAGGGGCGATCAAGTGTCACATAAAAATTCAACAGGAAATTCATACAATGAATCAGTAAAAGTGCAACTTATATATGGAGATTTTAAATCCATCTAAATTTTATTAATAACCTGTAAATCCTATTTTAGACAAGAAGGAGACTTGGGAACTGTAACATCCCTAAGAGGCTCCTTAAAGTGCACATACTAATATTTAATAATTTATCCTTTTAGTATTTCCAAATTAAGTAGTTTAACTGAAGTGAGTACAGCTTTCACTTCTACTTCTGATGAAGAGTAGTTTATAGACACAACATTATATCATCATAATCTTCTAATATCCAGCTGGTAAAATATATTCTGCAAGTTGTAGCCAACTTTTTAGCCTGTTGAATTAAAATTTGAAATATATTTAGTGGGAGAAGGGTTTGTGTGAGTCACAGTGGATCCAGACACAGCTTCAGGACACTTGGGCGTGTGTGTATATGTTCTCTTGGAAAAAAAAGAGAGGCAGCAGGAGACATGGAAAAGCAGGAGGAAGCAGACAAATGGCAATGGAGAAAGGCAAAGCCATCTGCAGTGGAGGAATTAGTAAATTCCAGTTGATGGAATTTTCTGCTTTGAAATGAGAAAAAGATGTGAAGTAAGGGTGGGTTCCTTCCTATTCAGCAGCAGACAAAAGAGAAAAGCAAAAGAGAGCATTAGGTCTGGGAGTAAAAACCAGATGGATTAAAAAATCAACAGTTAATGCAGAAGCAGGAGCCAGCGAGGTACCTTCAGTCCTATCCAGATTCAGTTCAGGGGCACAACTGCTGTGAAATAATTTGCTGTCCTAACTGCTGCCTTTGATTTTCTGGATTTCTAGCATGTTCCTCATCTGGTGGAAGAATTCATGCTGAAGCAAGAGACAGAAGCCTGGAATATTTATTTAATATCAACAAGTAATGCTGGAAAAACTGGACTGAGGAAAGAGTCTTCAGGGACATTTGAAACCCTGTGTGTATTTCATATTTAATTGTATTTGACTGATACACCTGCAGTTGGTGTTTGTGATAAAACAGTTCCTTAAAGCTCTAAATGTGGTATAGAAACAAGGTAGGAGAAAAAACCAGAAACTCACTGTATCCCAGTCATTGTATAATAAATGTCTTGCTTTGAAAAATTACGTAAAACCTCCAACATTTTATATTTGAGAAGGGCTGAGCTAAAATTTAAAATTATATTAGAAGACACATTTTTGGGTAAAACATTTTATTTGGACTAATTTAAACTAGTTTTGTTTGAAGGTTGACCACAAGTATAATTAACCTCTTGGTCCCTGTGTATTTGCATCTCTGAGTTTCAAGAGCTTGTGAATGAGTTTCATTTTCACTTTGAAGAAGTTCTTCTAGAGGAGGCTCATTATAACTGGCACATTGCTGCTGCCCACATTTCTCTGATAGTTCCTCAAAACATGACTCACACATAATCAGAATAGGCAGGGTGTCTTTATTACTTTGGATTGTTTTAGGGAAAGCAACAGATGGTGGTATTTGAGCTGTCCAGATATAGAAAACATGGCCTTGCACCGTCAGGCTGTCTTTGCATCTTGTTTGCCTTTTTATAGACATAATTCAAAATAATTAGGCAAGTATTTAAGGTCCTAAGTAGCAAAGTGGATCAATAATTTTTGCTTGAAGTTATCCATCTGATTGGAAGCTTCCTGAAGTCAATAATTATATGGATGAACCCTTCCACTTTTGACAGAAGATGAGTCTTTATCTACTGCACCTGTTTAAATCCTTCTGCAGTTTCTGCAGTTAGCACCAGGCAGGACTAATACTTTACTTATTTAGGGAAGGAAATTAAAGCTTTAGAAAGTTCTACCCTGAGGAAATGAGAGCTGTCTGATTCTCATTAATACACATTCCATTTCCTTTTTTCTCTGCTATTGCTCTTATTTACCCTTAAAATTTTTCTGAAGAAAAGAAAATAAAAAAGCAGATATTCTTGCTTATGACAACAGGAAAACCTGTGCTGGATCAAATATTCTTGGTTTTGGGGAAGTTTCTTGGCTGATAAAGGGTGCTCACAGTGTGAGGGTGTAGAGGTATATAGGAATTAGATTTAAATTCTACTTTATGTTTATGCAGATGAATTGGACCAAAGCATAAATTGTAGAGGAACACAAATTAATACTTCACTTGTATCACCTTTTTAACAAGCTGAGGAGAGAGCAGAATAGCACAATTGCACAATTCAGATTTATTTACAGTCTCCTCACTTTATCAGTTGGTAATACAATGAATAGAATTGGGGGGGGATGGGAGTTGGAGGGGGGATGGGAGTTTGTATAAACCAGTTTGAAACACTTATAATAAAGCTCATTTTTTCTTATCTCATGCTGTGAATGCAAGTCTGCCAAGAGTGATAAGAAAGTTCTGTTCATCAGAATCTGTTGACACAGTATTTTTTAAAAAGTACAGTCATGGATAAGAGTCCCAGGAGTTTTGGGTTGGTGCCGATTATATTTCATGCAAACAAATAATTCTGTGGTAACATTTTAGCATTGGTAATATTAGTTTCTCAATAAAAATACTTTCAAACTTTTTTTTAGGGGTTTTAGCAAAAAACCCCTGTTTTCTGTGTACATATGGATGTGCACTGGGGGAAAATGGGAAAAGCACAGCTCACTATGAAAGAATGCTGGGGTAATATCTTTTCAATGCTTGCTGGCTTTATAAGTCCTCTAATAAATTACAAAGTAATTTAATCATACTCCATAATTGCATACTCTTGAAGGAATAAGACTTTAGTTCCAGGCTGTCTCATGCTCAGAATGCAATGATGTTGTGTATCACACACACCAATTGCACACAAGCAAAGGTAATGGCCCTGAGGCTGCCAGGCAGTAATAAATAAGGAGTACATGCTCAGGACTAAGTGCAGATTTTATAAGGACTGAAAAATGATATTTGACTCCAGCACATAGAAAAGTTTAATGGCAATTTTTCAAATTTTTTTGGGGGCAAGTTGTTTTGAAATTTCGTTATCATCACCAAAAGTAGCTAATTTAAGATTCACTTCTTAATTCCAGTTGATAAGAGCAGCAAAAATGAATTTTCTAAGCCTTGCTGTCTCAAGATAACTCAGCTGGGCTTGGAGAATCCTGAGGAGGGGTAGTTATTGGTAGGGTCTCAGCAGCCCAGAGCCCAGGTCCGGTCTAGGTGAAGGTTGTAGGGTGTGCTTAATAATCCAGTCTCTAACCAAACTAAAGCAATGACCAAAGTGCTGTTTGCTTGCTTGAATTACCAGGACTGGGGATGAACAATTTTCTTTTAATGTGCACCAGATGTTGTTGCTCTTTCGAGTCCCTGACAGACATTCTGCTGTGAAATACTTGATCAGGGCTGGATCTCTATCTCCAGCCATTTGTTCTCCCAAGCATCAGGATTTTTACTGTGGCATTATGTCATTCCTAAGGAGAGTTTTGGGTTCAGTCACATATGTCTGGGAGGAAAAAAGTGTTTCTAAAGTTTACATTGCTTTGAAAGAAGGCATTAAATTGCTTGAGCCCCAAATTCGGTTATTTGGTGTGACATTTTTCATATAGGCAAAAATAGGCACATAGATACAAAATAATTCCTATATATGGAGACTAAATTGCCTTTTATGCCACCACAGTCCCCGTTTTAGAGCACACATTTAACTTGGGAGACCCTAAATCATTGTATTGCATGAATAAAATCCTCTTGGCAGCTCACTGGGATTTTATGCATGTAAAAATATTTGATCATCTGTGTTCATTTTCATTTTGAAAATGAAGTTCTTGCGGAGATGAGAAAATTTCTAAAATAATCAGCTTGCTGTCCTCTCAAGCTCCTCTTAAGCAGACTACTATGTTGCCTGATTAATGTTAACCTTTCATAGTTCTTTAAGGCCAAGTGACATCTTGTAGACTGGGAGTTACTTTTCAACCATCTGAGCTGGAAGAAATTAAAAGAACTTATTTTTTGTGAGACATTCAGATTGGCCATCTTTTCATCTCAGAAAGCAAGGCATAATTCCATCTTCCCAAAAGTTTTCAAATTGATTCATTAGAAGGATAGGCTTTAATTAATTAAAATGTATTTCATATTTGCTTTGGCTATTAAATCCGAGACATTCTGAAGACTGTGGGAAAATGCCCACTTAAGACTAAAATTAGCTGGTATCACTCTTTGTTCCATCTGTGTTCTATCTGACTGCCAGAATGGGGAAAGAAAATAGAGAGGTAGAAGGTTAGAAGAGGAAGCACTTATAAAAAGCAGTAATGATTGACCTTGGTGGTGTGTCAACAGTGTGTCCAGCTGCTCCTGAGAGGAACCAAATGTTCAGGAGGACTTCAACCCCCTCCTGTGCTGTTCCCACCTCGACAGGGAAATCACAGGGTGGGCACTGGCAGAGGGATCCCAGCACTCCTTCGGATGTTATTGGGTTGTGCTGCTGCTCAGAACTCCTGCTGGGGCTCTTCTGCTGACAGTGCTGCACTAAAGGCATCTCCAGTGCAAATGGCCTGCATGGCTCATCCTTCACACTTCTGGAAAGTGGCTGTGTGACCTTGGATGTGCTGGCAGTGACAGCAAAGCATGTTCTGTCCAGGACTGGCTCTGTGGTTGAAGGCCAGGCTGCTCTGGCTCCTCCAGAACAGCCCTGCGACCACATACACTGCCCATGAACCCTTCGGCACACAGAGTGCCAGAAAAAAGGAAGTTAAAATCCTTTGTATTTTTTCACATTGTAACTCATTACTTTACCCACCCTAATGCCATTAAACTAATATGAGTTTATAAGTTTAAGGTTTTTTACACTAATGCTAGTTTATAAGTTAAAGCTTATAAGTATATAAGTTTGCGATATTCATAATTAATATAAGTGCAAATTGCATCTGAAGGGAGGTGTCAAAGGATGTACCAAGCTCTGCTCTGTGGTCCCCAGGAATGGGACAAAAAGGCCAAGGGCAGGGGCTGAGCCCAGGAACTGCCCGTGCACAGGAGGCACAACTTCTGCCCTGGGCAGTGCCCAGCCCTGAGCAGAGTGTGCAGAGAGGCTGTGCAGTCTCCTCCCTGGGGATATTGCAGAGCCACATGGACACACTGCTGTGCCCTGTGCTCTGGGATGGCCCTGCTGGAGCAGGGAGGTGGCACCAGAGCAGCCCCTGTGGCCCCTCCAGCCTCACCCAACCTGGGGTTCTGTGAAATCAACCTTCACTTTTCTCTTATACTTTAAAGGAAGTACAATAAAGTCTCCTTTAATGCTGTTTCCTATTTCAGATGGAATTTGCCTCACAATATATAGACTACCATGGTTATATTTTGATATTCCTGAAGCTGGAGTTGCGCTAACTTTATTTCAGTCTTAATATTTTTCTTCTGCTTTGCTAATTCCTACACATTCTTCATGAATCCTAAATTAATCCCTAGTTTACCCTGTTACTGATCAGCTTTGGTTTAATATGGTTCAAGTGCAGCATAGTCCAGGATCTGGAGAATTGCCTGCTGTGATATGACTGTGGAGGTCTTAGGCCTGACCTATGCAAAATCTGCATCTCTTCTGGGACATTCCACATGAATTTGGTTGCCTACAGAACAACTCCAGATGAAGTGGTTTACAGAAAGCCTTAATCCTATTTTCCATCCCCATTTCATCTGTTTCATTTTTTCAGCAGTAGAAGGAAGTGGGGCTAAAGCTCTCCGTGCTTTGCTTCTTGCTGTCAACCACTGTTGTCCTAGAAGGGACCATTACAGATCATGGAATGATGGAATATCCTGAGTGTAAGGGACCCCCAGGGATCCTGGATGCAGCCCCTGTCCCTGCCCAGACCCCCCAGCAATCCCCCTGTGCATCCCTGGCAGCGCTGTCCGAACGCTGCTGGAGCTGCGGCAGCCTCGGGGCCGGGACCATTCCCTGGGGAGCCTGGGCAGTGCCAGCACCCTCTGGGGGAGCAGAACCTTTCCCTAAAATCTAACCTGACCCAAAAAGGTTTCCCTTGGAAACTGGCCCTGGGGGGGAACTGGAGGGCTGCTGGTACAAGAACTGTGGCTGGAACCTCAGTCCCGGGGGAGATTCATCAGGTAAAGGTTTTTCCTTTACCCGAAAGATCATGGAAGTGGATTGCCACAAGGAATCTAAATGTGCTTTTATAAGGTGAGGGGGAGTTCAGGGTGGGTTTTAGCTGAGAAGCTGAAGAGGTTCACTGGTTCAGGAAAGGAGCAAGGCAATCTGAAGCTTTCTAAAATTAAACCTCTCTTGTGCTTTGCTAGTTCCTACACATTCCTCATCCCACCATTTAGCACAGAAAGTGGCTTCCTTCCAACATTGACTTTCCAGGTCTTGACAAACATTCATGTTTAGAGTGTTCATTGTCTACATTTTACATTAATATACCTCATATTCTTTTTTTTCTTTGGGAACAGAGCAGGAGAGAATCCTGCCTTGCCTTTCTTGGCTTGGAACCACAAAAGTGCTGTGAAAGCTGATCAGAGGATTGCTCGGTTTTTTTCCAATTCACATCAACCAGCACACTTGGAGAAAACAGGTTAGAGATAAATTTAGCATTCTCAGGGAAATTAATCTGTTCAGCCTCTCTAGAAAATGTATTACTTTGTTTGCTTTCATTTTAGATGAATATAAAAGCACCTTAAAGACATTATTCATATGCATTTTTAGTGTGTGTGAAATTTATGTTTCCCCATTACATGGCATTCTGCTTCATTTTTTAACCTCGAGAGTCTCTGCTATAAAGGTGGAGTTAATTTCCAATGCTGGTAATTTCACTGGGTTTGATTATCTATTGCATTATATCATAAAAATTTCTATGATCTCAGCTGCCTATTAAATATGGACTTGGGTGAGTGAGGAAAAGCTCTCAGGTGATATCATTATCAAGGTAGATTCCAGCTGTACTGATATAAAATAGAACATATTCCTTGTGGGAAATGTCAAACAAATAGCTGTGGGCTGGAAAACATTTTCTTACTATTTCTGATATTTATAAAGAAATATGACCAAATATTTGAAAAGCCATAGTTCTTTATGGCTTTTTTTCCTGCAGTGACATGTTATAACACCAGGCCTACATGGTGCTTCCTGCAGCAAATTACAGCCTGATATCTTAAATTATAGACCAAATTACATGTCAAGTGAAATTCAAACAATACCGTGTCTTTTTCTTTCAAAAATCCACTACCAGGAGCTGGAGATCTTTACAGATTTAACCTCCTGGAAGATTTTAAAGACATTCAAAAAGCACTAAACTTGTACATTACCACACTCCAAGCATTAAGAATTGTTTACATTAGAATTTTAAACCTGCACCAGCACTTTTTTGAGATGGGGGTGAAATTAAAGTACTCAGTTATTTATCTTTTTTTTCCCTGCATGATTTCACTGCATCTGTAATTCCCCACCAGGATGAAACATTGCAGTCAGATGACAGAGAAGGAAATATATATACAAGGGAAAAACTCGGGCAGGAAGAGGGAGATCAGATGGGGAGAGCAATGTGTTTTCCATCATTCTGGTATTTCAGGATATTTTGTTTCCCAATCCAAGTGTTGAATGCTCCTCATAAGTATTGTAACTTCTGCCTTTGTCCCAGGGTACTATTTTGCAGTCTAACTATACTTTCAAAAAGATGTATTTCTCCCTGTGAGCTCTTTTTTCCTGTGAAACATTTCCTGGTACAGTAAAAAAACCCTTTTGAAAGCTGTCTTCAGAGAAGCTGATCAGAACACCTCTTTTCCTGTCCATTCTTGTCAAAATAATGCTTGACTACAAACTTCCTTAAGAATCTCTAAGCAATTACAGTTAAAATTTAAGTAAAAAACCACTTTTATAAAATGCTGACAGATATGAAAAATGCCTTAAAAAGCTAATTTTGTAGCGCCTTATTTAAGAAAACTTTCATTCCTAAATATATATTTTGTTTAAATTTATAATTCTTTTATATTCATAAGTATAAAATTCTTCCATAGCAGCACAAAAAAAGGGATATTTGATAGAGAAAACTAGATTTAGACAGTAAAAATGGTACTATTATTTTGAAACAATTAAAAAACCGTAATCTTTTGAGGTTTGATAGTATTCATATTTTGATACAGAATTTATAATGGAAGGATTTTCCTCACTGCTTGTATTTACAGAAGATTGGCGCATATGTCAAGATGGAGGAATACTTTTTAGAAAAAAAATTCAGATCTTCCTACAAAATGCCAAGTTTTTACTTTGACAAATTTTTTGCTATAATAGTATTTAAAAATTATATTATTGTTTATGTAGTGCTTTTAATTTCATTCAACATTTTCACTTTATGGGTAGGATAATTTAGTGATCAAGGCTTCTGAGTGTGACCTTAATCCAGTTCTTGACTGATTTAAGGCTTGTAATTGGAAAAGTCTGATAAACAGAACCCTGACTTTATAATCAACAACCCTATTTACTGAATCACTGATGAGTAGACATAATTCAAAAGGTGTCTGCACTATAAATTGCTTTCCAGATATAAATTTGGATGTATAAAACACAAATATGAGGAAATACACCGCATTTTCATTTAGAGAACCAGCCCCTGGCTGTCAGAGCAATCCGGTTTTAAGAAAGCTGAGTTTGTCCAGCTCTCGGGGAAGTCAGAGAGAGCCAATGCAAATGGCAGTGCCCACATCTGATGATGAAAACAGGCTCCAGAACCTTCTGTGTGCTCAGTTTAGAATGCCAGCCCTAATCAGCACTGCTGCTGGCACAGCCCAGGACTCACTCAGAGATCCTGGGGAGCTGAAAGGGAAAAGGATGGCGGAATGCACCTGGGTTTTGCCCACCCCATCTTTGCTGCCAAATCAATTTTCTTGGCTTGCGTTAACATTTCCATAATAAAAAGTTGATCTGAAGGAAAAGGAAGCCCTTTTAAGGGCTTTATTAAAATAGAAAATAGAAAAAATTAGAAAAACATAAAAAATAGAAAAAAATGGATGAGGAAAAGGGGGGAAAGAATCTTGAACATGTGTGTGTGTGTTTGTGTGTGTGTATTTATTGAAACAGCTTTCTTTGTGTCTAATTCCAGAAATAATGTTGTACAAATTTTTTCTCTAGACATCACTTGTGAAAAAATATGTCCCAAATTAGATGGATTCTGGGAAGGTGCTACAGGATCTGCTTGTTTGCAGAACAAAAGCATCTCTCTGTTTATGCCGCAGGTCCCTCAGTGCTTCAGCCCAGTAACACTGCAGTGAGGTCATGGGCTCTCTATGCTAATGATGGACAAACTCTGAGTGGAAAGAAAAAAAAAACAATCCATGCAGGTCCCTAAGGACTTCCAAGAAAAGATCCTGGAGCCAGGCACGCAGAGTCAGAAGGGCACAAGATCATTTTCTAGCAGTCTCTTGCAGGGAAGGTCAGCTGGAAAGGAACTCCAGCCTCCTGCTCCCCAGGCTGCCCCAGGACCTCACTGCCTCTGGAAGAGTTTCCCTCTGAACAGCTTTGGAAGTCAGAGCTCTGCACACAAATTTTAAAAGTCAGACTGTACAAGGGGGCATGAGACAAGTCTGACTGTTGTAGGTTTTTGAGTTTTTTTTCTATCAGATGATAGAAACTAAAA
The DNA here is from genome assembly GCA_013400855.1 of Buphagus erythrorhynchus. Taxonomy (NCBI): domain Eukaryota; kingdom Metazoa; phylum Chordata; class Aves; order Passeriformes; family Sturnidae; genus Buphagus; species Buphagus erythrorhynchus. Next base: position 14,078 of record VZTT01023167.1, read on the forward strand.
ATGTCAGGGAAAAGAATTTCAGCGAACAAAAATAGCAAGAGATCAAGAAGAGAAGCAGTTGGACAAGCAAGATACAGTGGAAAGAAATTAACACAGGCCTGGAAAATATCTGTCTAGTCAGCTCTGTTTCCAGTGCTCATGGGGAGTTGAGATTAAAATGTGTAAAACAGAAACAGAATTTTCAGTTTATGATACAGAAAACCACAGGCTGGAGCAATCAGACTGGAACGTCTCCTTTGTAAGTTAAATTCACGGCATAGCTCCAGAGCATTCCAGGAGAGCCTGTAGATTTCTATAACAGATTTTTAATAGCTCTTTTGACAATGCATGAGGGATTGGAGGAATAGGGTTGCAACTTTTTTTAAAATTCCTGTCTTGAGAGATTCTTAGCAAGACAGGAATAGAGTCTGAGAAGATTTAACTCTTCAGGAGCACAGATGTTAAGGCTGATAAATAAAGGATGATATCACCAAGCAGCAGGACACACAGAGTGTACGTTGATAAAATTTACCATGACATTCACCCAAATGGAGTTTGTGGGAATAAAGAGAGACTTCTGGAAGCATGGGCAGTGCCAAGCCTAAGGATTCACAGCTGCTGAAGGTGTATGTGGAGGGACGTGTTCATCTTTGGCATTCAACTGATCAGTGAGAAGGCTGAAAATGTTCATCAACACCTGACTAAAAGTGTTTAGATGTCTAATATTATATGTAATTCTGAGCCTGAAACACAAGCAAAAAGTTAAGTGTAACGGCCTATAAAACTGTATATCACAACTTTAAAGAGAAGGTAAAGATCTTCATACACCTGGAAGGATTTTTAATAGCTTTGTGCTTATACTTGAGACTATCTCTGAAACATCTGAATTTTTAAGGGCTGAAAAGTTTGCCTGATTAGGTCTTTTGAGACGTCTCAAAATGAGACACAAAAAATTTAAAACAGTCATGACTTCTATGTGTCCCTATAACCCATCTTGGGCAAACACTGATAATTTAATTTTAATGATTCCTATATTCAGTGATGCAGCCACTGCTTGCCTGGTATTGTCATGAGACAAAGATGTTTATTTTTCTGTTGACATAATCAGGATTTATTTGAACTCCTGTCTCTAAAGATATGATTTAGAGATGTACACTGGGAATCCTCAAAGTGGTTGTTCATAAAAATAAAGGCAGGGGATGATTGGCCAAGTATTTTAAAAATCCAGATGTGATTACCTTAGCTGAGGGTAAAGGTGAGTAGGGTTATGTTTTTTACATCTACTGTGCCCTGCACTGAGGGGATTTCCTTTATTATACTTGAAAGCCTCTGTGTTTTCTAATGAATTAAACAATAAATGGATTTGTGTGTTTTTCCTGTGTCTGAATTCAGTAGGGTCACATGTAGGATAAAATTAAGGTGCTGATACTTATTTATCCTCATAATGCCCTTAAAGTACATGTGAAAAGTAAAATTCCTCTCTATGTATTGACAGAACGCTTGGGGTAATATATTCATATCTTAACTTGGAGCCAGATCTGATGGTTTAAATGATTAAATGTTAAATCTGGTATTTACACTTGGACTATGCAAAAGTCAAAGGGAACAATTTGTCAGCTCATTCATATTTTGTTTCTGAAGCCAGTTAACTAATCAGTCTAACAGAGAAAGAAGTAAGATAAATGGAGGCCATTCTGTTATGTAGAAAACTGTACATGAAGATAAATTTTTCACATTTTGCTTCATTTCATCTGCAGTATCAGGGTCGTAATTGCTTCTGAGCACTCAAGGTGCTCTTCATGTTTCTTCTGTGATCTGAAGATCTTTTGGCAGACCACTGGCCTGCAGCCCTGGAATTTTTGCATTCTTTTTTCTGTACGCTAATTTAGAAAAAAAAGCTTCTGTGTTTTTATTACAGGGAACTTGCCGGATAAACTCACTGTGTAAAACAGCAGTTTCTGCTAGAAACAAGCTTGCATCTAGGAAAACCTGAGCAAATTGCACCTTGTTACAATTGCTAGTAGAGTTGCCATTAGTTTCATATTAAAAATATGCCATAATCTAAGCTCAAATAGTTTGCAGTAATTTTTTTTTTCTGCCATGGCTTCTCCCAATTTAAGGAGTAATCCCCTTTGCCTCATCAAAAACCTGCAAGAGGCCCATCACCATTTTCAGCTGATGACAGTTATCAGGTGTTTCTCACTGCAGCTCATGACCAAAATTATGATATGAAAACCCCCAAAAGCTCTAGGCTAATGTGTCAAAAATCTAATTACTTTGAAAAGGAAGTAAATAGTTCTGTGTGAAATGTGATCTTGACTGTCTTTACATTGCTGCATCCTCGCTGCATTATTGCTGCATGATTGCAGCATTGCCCAGGAGGGCAAGAAGGGCAATGGCACCTGGCCTGTGTCAAAAGTGCTGTGACCAGCAGGACCAGGGCACTGCTGAGGCCACGCCTCGAGGGCTGTGTCCAGCTCTGGGCCTTTCAATTCAGGACAAGAGCCCTGGAGGGGCTGGGATGTGTCCAGGGAAGGGAATAGAGCTGGGGAATGGTCTGGAGCCCCAGGAGGGGCTGAGGGAACTGGGAAGGGGCTCAGCCTGGAGAAAAGGAGGCTCAGGGGGGCCCTTGTGGCTCTGCACAACTCCCTGACAGGAGGGGACAGCCGGGGGGGTCGGGCTCTGCTCCAGGGAACAGGGACAGGAGGAGAGGGAACGGCCTCAGGCTGGCCAGGGGAGGCTCAGGGTGGACAGCAGCAGGAATTTCCCCATGGAAAGGGTGCTCAGGGATTGGCAGGGGCTGCCCAGGGAGGTTTGGAGTGCCCATCCCTGGAGGTGTCCCAGGAAGGGCTGGAGGTGGCACTCAGAGCTCTGGACTGGGGACAAGGTGGGGATGGGGCACAGCTGGGACTCCATGGGCTGGGAGGGCTTTTCCAGTGTCGGTGATTCTGTGATCATGTTGTGTTTCTTTATTGAGAACTCTTTAAAGCCTAAAGGAAAATGCCAGCATTTCTAAAGGAGTCTCTCCCTCTGTCAACGCAGAATGATTTTCTGACTAAATTAATTATAATGGCACAGTTAGCCATATATGTAGAAACCTCATTAGAGTTTGTAATCTGTTTCTGTGTACTGTGATTTTTATGATGGATAAGCATCCAAACAGATAAGTAGACCCAGGGCAGCTGCATTAAAATTACTGTAAAAGGTACCCAAGTTTTCTCAGCTAGATTTCTGCAGTTGTAGACTGAGAGATTCCTAAATAGGAATGCTCTTTTTGGCACCCTGTGCACTTTAAAAAGAATTTAATTATAAAAACCCCTCAGCTTTGTGCCAAAGGAATACAGGAGTGGGACTGGTTTTCTTTCTTTTATGGTTTGTCAGAAATTTCACGAAGTTTTATGGCATTACATTTCCAAGCACTCCAGGTGCTGCAGGAAATATATAGCTAAACAATAAGCTCAGAGAGGTAAATGCATGCATGATGTTCTTAAAATACTAATGCAAACTGGGCTTAGCTCAGAATTTCCAAATCAATGTAATTTTTTGAGTTTTAAGGCTCTGCGGGCCTTTTTAAAAACCCCAGAAGTTTAAATCAATATATTCTGCTGGCAGTAGATTTCATATTATTAGCCAAAAAATGGATGGGTCATCGAATACTTTTATAGTCACAGAGTGAGTTTAATTAATCATTTATTATAAACATGAGATTTTTTCCTTAACTAGCAAATTTAATTCAATTACCAGGAGTTTAATTTCTTCTTTTATACAGTAAATTTGCGTAACTTTCAAGCTTGGGTTTTTTCCCCCTCAAGAAATCCAACTTGGATTCTGCCATCTTGTCCTTTCTACTCCTGTCAGTCAAGTTAGAAAAGTATTCTTCTGGAAAATTTGACAGGATAAGAAAGAAATGTTTCCTAAAATATATTTTATGATTTTTCTCACTCCTGGACATTCCTGTTCTCCCCTCAGTTTATCTCCACTGATGTCTAATGGAAGCTCATCATTGTCAGAATACTCCTGGATTCCTTTCCTTCCAATTTTTTTCAAAATTTTGCCACAACACTTTTTTGCTTGTTCATACTAAAAGGGAAAAAAGTAGCTTTTCCTCTGCACAGCAGATTTTGTTGCTCCTTTCCCTTGCCTTGATGGCAAACAGGAATCAATATTTTTCTAACATTAATTCTGAAATTAATATGCACTTCTGCTGAAGATTTGAGAAGATTAAAAATAATGCATATGAAACAGCAATCAGAAGAATCTTTATAACTGATTTGACCCTATGAATTATATCAAACAGATCTTCTGTCTTGTGCATATTAATATTCCGAAAGAATATGTGGCATGCTTTGGAAACAGTTTGTTTTTGGACTGGCATCTTAGTCTGCTGAAAATCATCCCAAAGTTCCTGATGGATTCATGTTCCTTTAGGATGCAGCTATTGCTGCACCCCAAATTTCACCAGCTGGTCTAGTTGTGATTTATTGCCCAGGTTTGATAAACAAAATAGTGTGAATGCAAAGAAACTGTGCTGCCTTTTCAGTCTCACACTGCTCTGTCCTTGCAGAGCACTATTGCATTAATTACAGTTTCTAAGTGTGTATCACTTCTAGGAAAATGGGGTGGAAGAAATTTCAGTAGGGGAATTTGCCATTCTTGAAGTTGAGAAACGCAGGCAAATATGGTCTGCTTTCCATTTCCCAAGGAATATGGTCCTTTTCAAATAAGTTACATTTTTCTTTTGTGTCCTTTAGCCTACCCCAAGTGGCTTGCAGTATTTATCAACTTTAATCAACATGAGTGACAGGAGACCTGATAATAGAGAATAGCTGTCTCCACTGGTGGGGCAAAATCTTTTGAAATGTCAGTAGTGAATACACTGTATTTTACATTTCTTTGGGAGTCTCACTTTTAAATGATTTTCATCTTTTACACCGGAGAGATAAAAGTAAAGGTTACTTAACTCTTCATCAGAAATTGTATCTGATGAGAGTGAGACAAAATATTCCTGCTTTCAGAAGGGCAGGATGCCTGCCTCTCATCTCTGGGATGAGAGATGTTCCAGGGATGTAGCAGGTTCAGAGCTACTGTTTGTCCTCTAATACTGAAAGCTGCTCATGATCCAATTAATAAGAGTCCCGGAGCTTTCTTTGTGAAATCTTTGTAAAATTAAAAAAAAAATTAGGGTTTGGCCAGCATATTAATTCTTTGCAGAAATTTATGCTGTGTTAAATATAAACAATTAAGATTACTGGTCACTTCCTCCTGGGCTGTCATGGGACACAGTGTTCCTGCCACTCAAAGGCTGAGCCTGGATAAAGCCTCTGGAAAAGTCTGAGTCCTCTGTACTGGATCAGGGGGCCTTGGTCAGGTGTCTTCAAGAGCAAAAGCCTGTTACAGCCATGCTGATCCCTGTGGTTTCAGGCTGTGAGGCCTGAAGGTTTGGAGAAATTTGTCTGTGTGTTGTCTACAGGGACCAGTGAATTCTTTGGGGCAGCCAGAGGTTCCTCCCCTTCCTGTGCTGTTCTGAGTGTGGGGCTGCTAAACTGTGGCTGTGAGGGTATAAAGAATGCACTTACATGGCTCAAAACTCTCTCTCTCCCCCTGCCCTTCCCATCCTTAAATGTACTGTTAAATAAAATTTGTATTATTGACTTTGCACATGATCTCGTTTGCACCTTACTTTGGGCAGTGGCATCTTCTAATAACCACATACTAACAGGGGCTTGTGTTAATTGTGGCAATCACAGCCTTTTCTAGACATCCCCTCCTCCTGGGCATCACCCTGGGGCAGAGCTGCTGCTGCTCTGCCTCTGGGTGCACCTGCCTTAAGGCTGGGCATCACCTGTCTTTAGGCTGGACACCACCTGCCTTTAGGCTGGACATCATCTGGCTTTAGGTTCGACATCACCTGATTTTAGGTTGGACATCACCTGGGTTTAGTTTGGACATCACTTGTGTTTAAGTTGGACATCACCTGGGTTTAGGCTTGGCATCACACAGTGCCACTGCTCAGACTGGGAAAGCTGAACTCTGAACTGCAAGCCTGTCTTCATTCTAGGAAAGATTTGAGGAGAGCACCCAGTGAGTTTTCAAATTAAGACAGCTCTGTTTTCTGGTGTTTTCCACCTCTGCACTTCATTTGTGTTCTCCTCTGTGTTTCCTTAGCATTCATCTTCCTTTCTGATATGAAGATGTTTTAGATTCTCAGCTGGAACTGTGCAGGCCTCAGAAGGCTTTGAAAAAAGAAAAGTCTGCCTAAAGAAAACTGGAACCAGGAGGGAGAACTGGAAGTAGCTTGTTTCTCAGTGAGAGAGGTTTGCTGGTCCCTGTAAGTCCCTTTTGATTGCTCCATTATCCTAAAGAGCTACTGACTTCCTCATGGAAATGTTTCTGCTATCTTTTCAGGAACTATTTTCAATTTAGCCTCAAGATACAGCCAGTTTTCCTTTTGACTATAATTCTTAAGGGTATTGGTACATGAAACATTTTATTTTGGAAAAAAACCTGTTAAAATATTTCAGGAAAAAATAATGAAAAATTATATTTTTATGTTAATAATACCTATAGAAATATGAGAAATTACAACACTATTTCTCAAGAAGAAGGTTCATTTCCCTGGCTCCTTTTTGAGCTTCTAATATTGTAAATTTTTATTAATGAGGAAAAATCCCAATAAATTTCCAGGAGAATAATCAAGCTGTAGAGATCCCACCAAGGCAAGCCCATTTAAGTGAACACCTAAAATTCCCCAGTAATGGTGGTTTTCCTCCCAGAAGGATATGCTGTGCCCAGGAGCCAGGTTTCCAAGTCCATCTGGGAGCAGGAGACACCAAGCATTTTTGGATGCTACTGAGGACTTCCCATGGGCAGGGTGGGGAGGCTGGGGATGGCTGTGGGGTCCCCAGGGGCTGCAGGTGTGGGTCCTGAGCTGTCCCAATCAATGACAGCTCTCGGGAGGGCTCAAGGTGGGGAGAATGCTTTCACCAAAAATGTTCTCTGGGTTTGTTGGGACAAAAGACTCTCTGCCTTTTAAGTATGAGAAATCCATCTCTCACCTCCTGATGTGCTGGAATTCCTTGACTTTCTTTAAGATAAACTGCATCCAGCAGCTCCCCAGCACTTGTGAGACAAAACTTCCACATCCAGGATCTGCTCAAAATGCACAAGAGGGACACTGGGCCCTTGGACAGGAATGAGAGATGGTTTGTCAGGGAAAGGAGAGGAATATGGGTGTGCAGCAGGGCAGGGAAGGGCTGTGACCCTCTCAGCTGCTCTGCATGGAGCAGTTTGGAGTCTCTAGTGGAGGGGAATCACTGCCCTGGTTGTATGAACCAGCAACCAGAAGATGTGATACCTCCAGAGCTGCTGCACAGGCTCAGCTCCGTTCCTTTTAATTTTCGTCAGTGCTTGTGTTTTCCACCATATCTCCCAAGACAGTCAAATAAAAACTCCTCAGTGCAAAAGCAGATAATCCTGAAGCCTGCTGAAAACATTCTGAACTGGAGCACCCAGGTATGCTGGGATTATTGTATTTCCACACATGCCACTCACACCTCTGAGAGCTCCCACCACCGACACGGAGCAGCAACACAAAATAGCCTCTGAGGTGACCTTCATACAGGAAAAGGCAGAAGGAGGGTTCTGCTGTAATTAAAAAAAGTGGAACAAGGCAGCAGACTCTTGCTAATACCTCCATGAATGTGCAGCCTGTGCTGCTGCTAAACCACATTCTGCTGATAACCCAGGGATTAGACACACGTAAATACAGTAAATGGGGAGTGCTGCCAAGCTGCTACAGTGAATTATCTCACTGGAGTTGCCTGTACTTTCTCACTGAGCAGTTAGAGCTGCACGTTTGTAGCCCTGATTTATTTCTTGGTTTAATTCTGCACCTTGAATACGGCCACCCAGTGTGAGTTTGTGTGGCACAGCTATCAATTAGCCTTTATTTAATTGTAAAAGAGAGTGGGATATCTGGAGTTATTTGCAAGTAATGGACCTGCTGAGCACCTACATGGTAGGGGTTAAAGGGAGCAGCCACTCCCTTGCTCCTACACAGGAATTTGGGGTTGTTCCAGTTATCAGTCCATGAAGGAAAGAGAGATGACTTCCCAGGCACTGGTGTGGACAGCATCCTCCTGTCAGTGATAGTGAGAGACACTGAAAGAACGAGGAACTGTTGGAGAGCCCAGAGGAGGCCACGGAGGTGCTGAGGGGACTGGAGCACCTCCCCTGTGGAGCCAGGCTGGGAGAGCTGGGGCTGCTCAGCCTGGAGAGGAGAAGGTTGTGTGGAGAGCTCACAGCTCCTTCCAGGGTCTGAGGGGCTGCAGGGAACCAGAGAGGGACAATTCCTCAGGAACTGCAGAGCCAGGACACAGGGAATGGCTCCCAGTGCCAGAGGGCAGGGCTGGATGGGATCTTGGGAATTAGGAATTGTTCCCTGGCAGGATGGGCAGGCCCTGGCACAGGGTGCCCAGAGCAGCTGTGGCTGCCCCTGGATCCCTGGCAGTGCCCAAGGCCAGGCTGGACATTGGGGCTTGGAGCAGCCTGGGACAGTGGGAGGTGTCCCTGACCATGACAGGGGTGGCACTGGATGGGCTTTGACGTCACTTCCAACCCAGACCATTCTATGATTCCCTGACAGCTGGGCTGGCTGTGTGTCACCCAAGTGTCATCACACTGTTACCCTCCAGGAATAACAAACTGGGGGTCACTCGTCTTCCTTTAAGAACAAACTTTGGTACCAAAAATAATCTTCAATAAAGAAATCCTTGTCTTGCTTATCTAACATGCAGGTGCCCAGGAAAGCTCAGAAATAAGCCAGTAGTGACTAGAAGTTTCCGTGCCAAAAAGCTGTGTGGCCCATACATGATTCATTCCCAAAAATAGCATGGGCAGCCTGGATGTTTCACATTATGAGCTGCATAATGTTCTCTTACAAGGAATCAAACTCAAAAAATGAAGAAAAAGTGATGTTAACTGGTGCTTGGGACTCTCCATACACGTGGCACTGAGTGGAAGAAATAAGGCTTCAGAATTGTCTTTTCAATCTGCAGCCCTGGTACTCTTGTGGATATTTGCTCACAGAGGAAAACTTCTTGCATTCAGTGCTAACTCCTACATTAGAAGGCTGAACTCAGAACATTGTATAGAAAAAAACACATTCTGAACTGAAAGCAAAATTAACATTAGTTTAGAACACGTATTTTGATATTTTAAGAGTTACACTGTAAATATGATTACTTAATATGGTTTGGATATTTGGAAGTACCAGAGAGTGTCTCGAAGCATGTTCTGAAATATGTCATAGCCAGTCAAATGACAGCATCTTTCCACTGGCTCCCTACCTATCACCTGGGGCAGAATGTTTTATTTAAGCAGGACTAGACCAGGGGGTATTGATGATGGGAAAATGAGAATATATGGAGCCATCAGAGCCAGAGCAATGAGAACAAATGCATTCCAAGGCTAGAGACCACAGAGACTGTGATTCTACATTATACATGACATTATGCACTCTGCAGAGCCCTGCAAGTGCTCAGTGAAAAATAATGCCCAGAATTGTGAATTCCTTTCCTGGAGAGTGGCAAGGGAGGTGAAGTGATTTGCCCAGACCAAAAGGATCCCGTGATGGAGCTGTCTTAGAATGCCAAGAGATTTCTGGCTTTTGTCTTTCTTCTGGAGAATGTGGCCATGCATATTCACCTGATGGGAAAGAGAGAAATGTGGTGCTTATTTTAAAGTAGATTTTAGAAGGGTTTGATCTACAAATAAGGGAAACATTCCTTTACAGAAACACACATGAATTTCCAGGGAATTATATTTGGTTGAAGGAACAAATATTGCAAATTTAAAAACAGCTCAGGAAGGAGTTAAGAGGAATGTCAGTAAGTGCAGCATTAGGGCCATTTTTGTTTACTTTATAAATTACTGACCCAAATTTGCCAATGACATAGAAATGAGAAAGGATGATAAAGTAAATACAGAGGAACAGAGCAAATAAATTCAAAATGATCAGGACAGATCCAGCTTAGAGGCTGGATAAGTAGCTTATTCAGCTCAGTTGTACAGAAGTGTGAAGTAATAAGATTAAGAAGTAAAAATAATCAAAGACAATAGAGCCAAAAAGAAAATACAACAAGTAGCACAATCCCAGAAGAGTCAACTGAGGACTTTGCCCTGTTTGTGGGGGAGAAGATACAAGTTGAGGGCAGAGCAGAGGAGACTTTGCCCCAAACTGATTTTGACTGACAAATTTTGTTAATCATTCCTTAACTAGATTTGTGGTAATTTTTCATTTTGCCTTAGGTAATTAAAAAAAAAAATCTTATTAAACCTGAGACTTGAGGAGATGATGCTTACCCATTTATCTTTTTTAAATACTAACTTTATTTTGCCCTCATATTATTAGGAAATTGAACACATACAAGTAGATTCTATTAAAGAATAGCACGAGCCTTAGATATATTTTCTCAAAAATTATCTTTACCAAATAATTAAAGACACCATTAGCAGCCACCTTCTGTTCAAAATTGGGCTACTACTTTTTCTTTTAAGAGGTAGTTTTATTGTGCTGGAGGAATTATACTGGATATTCTCTGTCTAAAGTAGCAAAACAACTATAATTGCATTCGTTCAGAGTAATGATAACAAGATTTAAAACACAGTTGCAACACAGGAAAACTTAGTGTGAAAAGACTATTCTATGTCTTCAGCTGTCAACTAAAAGTATATTGAATTTTGCAGAGCAAATTCAAATAAAAGTATAGAGATTAAAAGTGATAGAGCAGCAACAGTGAGATCAGAATCCCTCCAGAAATTAGATTAAATCCTCCTCAGGACCATAAAAACCTCATTATCTTGACATGACTAGATCAATCATTGCAAGACAATTATCTTAAGTTAAAATTGCTTTGATCCAGGAATGTAAGACTCCCTTTTTTTCCTCTGCCTTGGTACTAAAATCGGCAGTGGATGGTCCAGGCATTGCTGAGCAGGAACTGAGACAGACACATCGACACTCTCCCGGTGCCAAATAAGCCATAAAGTCTATCTGTAAACATCAATAAAGGCCCCCTTTGAGCAACAAAGGCTTCCATTAGATTGAACGGTGAAATAGAACAGCACTAACTCTTGTCATTATATGGTTTATTGGCTGTACTATGAACTTACTTAGCGTGGCTTTTATCACTTCTTTAACTCCAAAGTTGTTCCTGCAGCACAAATACTGGGTTGCATTTCCTCTGTGGCTGCTGTGGAGAGCTCCATGCCTTACCCTGGAAGTTTGGGGTCATTCTGTATCTCCACAGATGGCTGGTGCTATCACTGAGAGATGTACAGCTGAGAATGAGGCGAGAATGGTCCCAAAGGACTCAGAACCAGAGCCAAAAAGAGAGAATCCTGACCTTTTCAGCCTCCCTAATGGCAGCAGCAGCAGCAGGACCTTAGGCAGGTCAGGAATATGATCAGTATTCCAAGTGAAAACATGCACTGCTGACTGAGTAGTTTTTTTAACCTTCTCTCATCCTGTCGTTCCCATTTTTAATTGGGAATTTCATGTGCCTTTATTGCTTCTGCTGGATATGAAGTGTATTTTGTCCATGTTTCATTACTGTGCAGCAGCTTTGTGGGCATTCTTGTTCCTTTGGAGTACCATTGACCTGGGCTTGGACTGAGAAGTTGCTCTCTGCCTACAGATTTAATTCTAGGGCAAATCAGTGTAGTTCTGTCTCAAAGAATGTGGCAAACACGGGCTTTTATTTCAGATCACAAAAGGCCCTTGGTGAAATCTGAAACAGTGAGTGCTCTAAATTCTTTCCAAAAAAACCAAAAAGTAATTTGTGTTTTGCATCCTCTGAAAGGTGCATTAAATCCAGATTTACCTTTTAAAAATCTTTTGTTTGTCAGTTTTTGAAACAATTTCCTACTGAATGC
>VZTT01023170.1:0-16916 GCA_013400855.1 Buphagus erythrorhynchus
ATAAGTTATCTTTTATCTGTATCTGTGTGATGAAGGTTTCTGGGACACCTCAGAAGCACTGCACAGGAGTCAACTCTGCTCTCCTGTTTGCCTGCTTGGGTGCTGCTGTAAATTCTCTCACTGTCTCCTCTTACCTTGGACTGCTTTGGTTCCTGGCAAGGCAATACTGTTTCCATGCAAGGTAGAACTGCAAGAATCCCTCCTTGTGGTTCAGCTCCCACACTGGTGGGCATTCATGCCTCTGCTCACTCATGACCCACAAGCTGCAGGAGGGGTCCTTTGCTGCAAAGCCAAATACCCTGTACTGTGCCTGCTGCTCTCTCCTTTTGCTGTAACAAACTTTATTTCCAAAACAAATTTATCTTCTGATTTTACTAGACACTGTATTTTCCCATTTAATTTCCTTTTATTCCCCCCCTTCATTACTATTTTAATTTCTAAGCTTTTCTCTTCAATCTTTGTTCTACTCACTACTTCTCTGTCAACTCTGCAAAAAGTCTGAGACCATATCCCATCCACAGGCTTAGAGAAGCAGCTATTCTGAAAATGTTACATGTGCAAACCAGTAGCTGCAAACTGCCCCACCTTACTTACAGTAAGATAACAAAAAATGGGATCTTAGATCCCTACAGCCTTGTCTGGAGATACTTTGGTGGATCTGCAAGCATGGCCTATATGCTTTGCAAATGTGGAGACTCTTACCCCAGTGACACAGACTGGACTTGCAGAATCTGAGGTCAGTGCTACATACCTGGTGAGTACAATTCTTGAATCCTGTTTGGCATTACTTTAAAGAGATTTTGCAGCTTGCCCCCAATCAGTGAATAATGCATAAGTCAAGGGTCAATCAAAGAACCCTGCCACACAGTGACCTTTGCCTCTTTGTACTTTAATGAGCCTGTCCTGATTCTAATAGCTGAAAAAAATAGACAAATATCACAGCCCCTGGTGGGGATTCAATGAAACTACAGAATATAAAACTTAGAGCTAGAGCCTCTGAAGCTTGGACAGCTTCACAGACTGTGAATCTCACCTTGGGAGAGCTCTGGGATAAGGAAAGAGCATCACGGTGCATCTCTACATAGAAATGAGTAAGATCTTCTGACATTTTCCACTGTGATTTATTTTTGGTGCTGGCCTGTGGTAGGAAGTCGATTCAACCACATTTCTCTGCATACACAAGATGAGCATGTATTTTGTGCACACCCATGCAACACTGCCTGTTTATCTCCTTTTAAAGGAGGTGGCACAGCACCTCAAGGGTTTGTGCAATGAAGCTTTAGCAAGACTATTTTGAAACTATATTCCCCTCACACAACAAAGGAACTAAGACAAAGAAGCAAGGACAGATGCCTAGGAGGAAGCTCTGCTTACCGAAACTGCAATGGTAAAACAGTCTCACCCTGCTCTGGAGTTCTGCCTGGCAACAAAAGTTGGGCAAGAAGATGTAGAAAATCCCAGCCTACTTCTTCCAGTAAAGTAATTTGGAAAGAAGGGATGGCTAGCTAGTGCTGTAGGACATTATTAGCCAAGGACAATTTAAAATTCTTCCAGAGATATAGAGGGGAGCTGAAGGGAGGGGGAACTGATGTTCATTGCCCTGTAGGATCTGTGGAGCTGCATCACTGCTGTGAAGCACCAGTGTGACCAGGAATGTGGCTGGGATAGCTGGAACAGCCTAGGAGCCAGGTACAGGAGACAAAGACCTGGCAGAGAAGTGACTGACAACTCTGCCATGGAGAGTGCAAGCCTTGTTCTTGGCAGACCAAGCACCAATCAGGCAGTGAGGGCCCTGGAGTGGCCCTGGGACAGACCCAGTGCTGGCAGTGAGGCTGTGAGCCAGTGCAAACAGGGACAGTGGCACTGACTGGTGGCACAGGGGACAGCCAAGAGCACAGAGAGAAGCACTGGAAAAAAACCAGAAATGTTAATCCTTGTAGGAGAGTTACAACTAAATTTAAAAGCAGAGAATTGTGGGTACTGGAGAAATTTTCTAACATTTGGGAGAAGTCTTAATTCCAGCACTAATGTTACAGACTAAGTACCACAACAGTCAGAACTATCCTGTCTCAGCTGAAAAACCAACTGACAAAGCAGAACATTCTGTAGTTTCATCTTGTTTCCACAGAGGACATTTCTGTATCTACACCACACCAAAACTTTGGTACCACTGATAAACTTGGCATCAAGAGAGTCTTACTCACAGATTGGGTCTGCATTGATTTCACTTCATTAAAACAACATTGCTGCTGCATTCTGTCTTCAGTCATGGGGAAGTGACAGAAAAACCTGAGCATTGGGGAAATCTGGTAGCTGTATTTAAAAAGTGAAGACCAACTAGAATTATTACAGTGAATAATTGCAAGTATGACAACTGTGAAGAAAAGGTGAAAAGAAGGGAAATGTATTTTTATCCTCAAATATACTTCAGGTAACTTTTTTTAATATCCTAATAATTTGCATATTATGTGCATGTTTAGACTGTAAACTATAACTCTAATTTAAACTTCTTGTTTTGCATGCTTTTCTTATTTGTCTTTTCAAGGTTAACTTTTTCCCAGAATTCTACCTTCTTTTCTTTGAACTTTCTGTCTTTCTTTTGCTGTAGATTTATCTGCAAGTATTCTTCATTTTGGTTATATGATGGCCATTCAACCAGACCCTCTCCATTAGGATTTCTGTAAGCAAGAGGAAAGAAAGAGTGAGTGTTCTTTTCAGTCACAGGGGAATTCAATCACACAAGTTAAGACTGAATCAATAAACCAGCCAATTCCCCATGGGGCCTGTGCAAAACACAAATTTCTGTCATGAATCTCATGATTCTTACCCATTTCGAGCAAAGTTAGCCCAGTACTTCATTAGAGTTCTGCTGAGGTTCTTCTCTTCCTCTGTAACTTCACCTGAACGACAAAACACAGAATAGTTACTCTGTGTGGCAGAAATCAAGACATTGCTACTGCAGCAGCATTTGCATTTCTATGTGAGTAAAAATTTGGCAATTGCAACAGAGAAACATCACCAGCAAAACCATCAGTAATACATCAAGCATCATGGGATTTCAGCACTCCTCATGAATGATTTCAGCATAATTACCCTACTGTAAAAATCAGAGAATTCAGGAACAAGGAAGTAAGATGGTGTGCCTGTAACCTTCCAGGAAACTGGAGCAGAACCAAAAAACTCCCATGTGTCCTTTATCCCAGTACAACTCCAGGAATAGGCCACATGGCTGTGTTTCCTGGATCCCATTCTAGTTTTGTGGGACTGAAATTTTCCCTATTATTCAGAGCATGACTAGGCAAAGATTTCTTCATTCTCACACAAGATGGTGCCATTCCATTTCTCAGCACTTCAAGAGTATTTCTTTAAATATAGTTACACATAAACTCACTGTACCACTAGGTGAGAATTATTTCAGTTCCTGTGTGTTTTTAATTATAAATGCATCTCAATACACTAAGAAAAATGTTTGGTATCTTAAAGCCCTTCGTAAATTCAGGCAAAGAGGTAAAGACCTGCTCAGTGTTTTCTAGTGCCAAGGTAAGTAAAGTAAAAAAAAAAAAATAAAAAATATATATATATATATAAGCTAAAGAAAAAGGCTCTGGTAACAGATTAACAAAGGGCTTTACAACATAACTGGATTGCTCCAAAGTTCAAAGGATAAAAGGAAATACTTGCACTTATGTAGGTTTTGACCAGACTGTGAACTACTGTGCAAATGACAAAAATAAAAGCAAGAAAAAATATAGTAAATTCACTTAAAATAAGCAGAATTTTTGTGTCTCTGTCAAAATAAGAACTGTTCCTAATCTGTTCCATGGGAAAGAAGATACTCCATGCTGAGTATTACTGCCTTAGGCATATGTAATTAAGGACTATTGCTGGATTCATAATGTTCCTTTGGAAGTGGCATCATGTTTCTTAACTGCTCTGTGTTTGGCAGATTCATTGTGAATGTAACAATGTGGAATTCTGCCAGAAGGAACTTCCAGAATGCCATGGAAATTTTGGGAGTACACCATTAATCCTCCCCTCAGTGGACTGGTTCCATTTGAATAAATGCTCAAGTATGAATTGAATTGTGAGGCAAAACAGACTTAACCATTAGATCTTCACACAGAAAATGAAACACTGGAATTCCATGACTTGCTCTGAACACAGCTGGAATCACTTCCTGCAAAAGAGACCAAGTCTCCCATTCTCTGGAGCCTGACAGCCCATGGGATTTCCTGGAAAGGAGGAGACACTGGCCTAAACTCCTCCAGGAAAAGAAGAGATCCTGGATTTCCTGGTTCCCAAGCACTCTGCAAGTTTAATTGACCTTTCCTTCAATTTAATTTTCAGCCAAAGCTATTTGGCAAATTCATGTACAGTGCTGGGATAATGACAGTGAATTTTCTAGTAAATACCCTATTTGCTGAATTGCTGACAGGATGTGAAACTGTGCTTCAGAATGAGCAAACTGTAAAGGAGAGAAGATGGAGAAGATGGTTAAATGCATAAGACCAATTCTGCCAGGAGAAAGGCTTATGGCTTGGTCTCACTGCCAATATATGCACTTTTATATGACGAAAATGAATAGAACACTGAATAGAGAAATGCCATGGTTACAGGACCAATTCAGGAGTGAATGG
Source organism: Buphagus erythrorhynchus (assembly GCA_013400855.1). Lineage (NCBI taxonomy): Eukaryota > Metazoa > Chordata > Aves > Passeriformes > Sturnidae > Buphagus > Buphagus erythrorhynchus. The sequence goes on from VZTT01023170.1 coordinate 4,638, forward strand.
TGTCTGTTCCTTACTGCAGAGCTGGATGCCCCCGGCCAGAAATGGCCCCCCAAAGACAAAACCAACTTCATCCCCATGGTCAGCCTTCACATAGTCTGGTTTGCTATCCCAGTATGAACTGCGCCGGTGCTGGAATTCAAAGAAGTAGGTAGGAGCTCCAGACTCTGCAAGACATAACATTTAGAGAGTTACAGAAGAGATCCATAAACTACAGCTGTCATCAGCTGTTTAGAATACTACTTTAAACAAAGCTTTATACTGGGCACATTTCTAGTGTAATTGTTACATTCAAATTAAGAACTCAGCACTTACACACACAGAAAAATAAAAATTGGAAGATCCACCCTAAGGAAACTTACAGAAAATAAATTATCAAATTATTTCCACTTTTGAGTATCTTGGCATGGCTTGTCTACACCTAAACACCAGAAATTTACAGACCACAGAGCTGACTTCCCTAGCCATGGGCCAAAGGACAAAGGTTGCTTTGATGGGTTTTAATTTTCAAGCCTGCCTACTTCAGTTAGCAAACATTCACCTGTGTTACCATGCTCTGCTCTCAATATACTGTGATTATGAGCACAGTGCAAGACACTAATACAGAGATAAGGGACTACACACAACCCTGCAGACCTGTGTCATTCCTCATGTTCCTAGAGGGAAACTCAAGAAGGATTGCCTACATATGACAGGATTTGTGTCTGCATCATTTGATCCAGCCTGCAGTAAGAGGTTTGAGTGTCCCACTGCTGTTGCTGAGCTTACCCCTGTGATAATTCAGTGCTTTAATGGCTGGCATGACAATTGCCATGTCCCCCAGCAGGTCCAGGAATCGGTCCCGGAGCTCTGCAGGGTCCTCTGTGTCTTCCAGATACTCATCTAAGATCATGGGCAGAAAATCTGAGGGTACATCCTATGAGACAAGAAACAAACAGACAAACAATCACTGTCTGAATTAGCAGCTAAAATTGCCATTTTTTTAAACTTCAGAGATTCTGCAAAGGCACCAATGTCCAGGACAGCACCCATGTTGATGGGAAACAAAACCTATTCACACTTTTTGTGGGCAAAAAATAGCAAACAAACCAACTATCTCAGGTAAAATTTGCACCAGATTTATATGGGTTAAAACTCTACAGGAATAAGTGTAGATCCAGCAATTTCTCCTGACAATATTTTCAGCTTCTGTTTTCTTCAGGAGAAGAGAGATGGGAATCACAAAAGTAAATTCTCAGTCCTTGAAAGATTTATGGGCCATTAAGACAAGAGGATGAGATCAATGGGATCTCCTAAGTTTTCAGGGTTAGAATTTGCTGCTTGAAAGATATACCTCAAAACTAGGACTGCAAAGTAACTACTTTAAAAGCTACATTTAATGTAGCTTTTAAACATACTGAAAAATACACTTTGAAACTCCCTAAGCAGGAGGTTAGCCATGAGATACCTTAATATTAGGGATACTATTATAGTAATCCCACAAATATGTAAGATAAAAGTATTAGTTGAGGTCTAGAATGAAAAAGGTGTTTTCCCAAATCCCAGGCCTGACTCCATCCTATTTCTGTGTAATTCCATACACCCTGGTCTCCTGTCAACTTCGCTGGGACTCTCCATAAAGCATAACCTCAGCCATCAGTAACACTATGACTCAAGCAGTGAGACCCAGATCTGTTACATACATGAAAAAGAAAATTCCCTTCTCAAATTATATTAGTGCAGCAGTACTTACGATCATTGGTAGAAAAACCTCTACAGTTGAGGCAATTGATTTTCTATCTCCTATTTCCCTCAAACTTTTCATTTTTGATGTCTGTACAGAGGAAAAAAAACACAATGTTATTAGCACCTTTCAATGTTTCCATTCTTTTAAACAATTGAACTATATTATTCCACTAATTCTTACTACTGGTGTTCACTTTTGAAGCATCCTATCATATACAAAGTGCAGCACGATACAGCAGCTGTCTTGAAAAGCTTGTATTTACTTCAGTAAATGTTGTCTTGGTTTCTACACAAACCATTCCTAATACATAGTTAATCCTTAAATCAACATTAAGAAACTTGTAAGACTAGAAGACATGAGGGCAGAGTTGAAGCAAAAAGCTGCTTCTGTCTCACAGGCTTATTTTCTTTCTGTGGGGGAAGATCCTAAAAGTCACTCGCATTCTGTCTCTAGTCCAGTTGTTTGAGCCCTTTGAAATAAGGATAATGCAGTGTTCCTCCTCTTTTACAGCATTACATAAAACAACTCTTCTGTCTGCAAAATAAATTGAAACAGATTTTACTTTGCATTGTTTTTCTAGGACTTACAACCAGCGCGCTCCCAGCGACAGTTGCTTCCTAGATTCAGAACAAATGCTTTGTACTACAGAAAGGAACCAGAATATTTAGGAAATAAAAGAAAGGGACAAGAAAGAGAGAGGACACAAATCCATCTTCTGCAGGTTTTGTGCACTGAGAGCATTTGCTCATGTTTTGGAGTTACCCATTGAGTTCCCATGAGAAAGGCTGGACACCTGCATTGTCCCCTCACTCTGCCCCACATAAGATTTTCAAATGAAAGTCTTTGTGCAGGCTGGTAATGATACCCAGGGGAAGCTGGTCTAGGTGGTCAGTGGCACATTTTTAATCATACTGTGTACCAACCCTGACTACTAAGCCTTGTGGGGGAAAGGATTGGCTTTATTTGTCTTTCAGTAATAAGTCCTTGATTGTTGCATTCTTTTTCTTCTCTCTGTCTGGATGAGGGATTAAAATTTTAGGATAAGAAAACACTGTACAAAATTGATGTTCCAACTGATGTGTCCATGTAGTTTAACTTGCAGGATGAAGCTTCTCTCACTCTCTTGTGACCCAGTGATTCTGGGTCACTGCAGAGCCATCATGCAAGTAATGTTTACCTTGTATGTATTTCCAACAATGCAAAGACTTGTCCTATCACTTAACACAAACATTAAAAACACATTTAAATAAAGAATAGATATTAAATTACCGATCTAATATTCCAGCCAAATTCATTGTTGGTGACTCCTATCATGAACGGGACTGCATTGAATTCTTTTGCAGCCAATATCTCTTCAGGTGGCTTATTAAGAAACACTCCATCCAAAACTAAGGGTAGAAATGAGACTTCCTGAAGGAAGAGAGAAAAGATCAAATTAGTTGTTAATAGTCTTTCAAGTTTTTCCTTCAAATCATGTAAGATGTCCACATTAAATGTCCTAAGTGCAAAAAAGGGCTTTAAGAAATTCAAGGATCTACAGCCACTGTAACATAAATTTAGTTTGGCACAGGAGTAAAAAATGCAGGCCTGGCTGGGTCAAGGTGTAGTGGAGTGTAATGGGTTCCTGATCCTATGCTGTTCTGACATTAAAACATAGGGATGCTCAAACATTGCTCACAATTTCACAGGTGCTGTGACACTGCCAAAACTTCCAGAAAGAAATTATGTCTGAAATTATTTCCACATTTAAGGAGTATTTTGGCAAAAGATAAGAAAAATCAACTTTGGAATGGACCACCACTGAACTCTGATCAGAGGCTAAGCTAAAGTTTTCCAAGTGAGCCATGAACAAGTTCTGTAGCCATGAAGTCTCACCTACCTTGCTGTTATGGATTAAGTGCTCTGCTTCCTGCTTCCTCAAGCAGTTCAGCAGGGAGAGGGAACTGCTTGTCTCACACTTGAAGATACTGGCAATTTTCTGAAAATTATCAACAAAGATAAGCACTGTTATAAAGCCATTATACACGCTGCTGTTAATAGCTTGATTTAGTGGGAGAGTTAGGTGAGCTTGATAGATCTTTGAGTGTTTTATTTTACTATAGAAATGCTACAGTTTGATCACAAAGTGAAATCATTCTCGTGTGCTTCTCTTCCTTGCTGTACTTCCATTCACTGTTTTTCAAACTTTGCTGTAGAGATAATACAAGCTTGTAGCATAAACCAAATAAGGAAAGAAAATTCAGAAACATTTACATTATTACTATTTGCCACTACAGGAAAAGATATTAAAAGAAAATGATTTTAAGTTTTTTTTTTTTTTAATATTTAATTAATTTACTTCACATAAAGGCCCTCCCTAAAACACTGTAGGGTCAATAAAAAACTGAATTCTTCTTCTGGATTCCTGTTAAACTTTCCATAATAAATGTCACAATTACTGTACAGAGTACAGAGGGTATGAAAATGGACATTTGCCTAGCTTGGCATGTGTGTGACTGAAAATAACTTTGTCAGCTCACAGCTGTTATAATCATACAGCTGTACAATCTATTTCTAACACCAAACAGACCAAAATTAAACAGGTGTGCTGCAACAATAAATTGGATCAACTTTGTTGCACAGTATGCAATAAGATTTTCCCCTTTTCTCTTTTTTACATAGAAGTATCCTATTTTAGGCTATAAAGACTTTAAAATGCAAAAAAATGAGCTTACCTCAAGATCTGTTGAAAGATGTAAATCTTTACTAGGGGGGATTATAATTCCACTCTCTGATATTGCTTTATGAAAGAGACCCTTAGATAAAGGAGATAACACCTGCCAAGAAGTGAAGAAAAAAAAGTATTTATTCTATATTAACATCCTTACCACGTAACTTTATGCTAGTTACAGTCTAGTCAACTCCTGGATTCAGCTGGGAATTATACATGCTTATTTGCTAAATCTTCAGATTTCGCCCAATGGGCTGTTGAACTTTCTGTCAAAAACCAGATTAAGCATGAATTATTACATTAATTGAACTTTTGAAGCTTTTTATTTTTATCTACTATATACCTACATGTGCAAAAACAGAGCAAGATCCTGCAGATACCCCAAAGAGAGTGACAGATGCTGGGTCTCCACCAAAGTGCTCAATATTTCCTTGGATCCACCGAAGAGCTGCGACTTGATCCAAGTACGCCCAGTTCCCGCGGGCGTGCTCATCACCCGTACTGAAAGGAAAGCAGCAGAGCCACTCCTCAGGAACAGTGACAACACCACAGCAAAGGAAATCTCAGCAGTCTGTGTTCTGTGCAGAGTGACCTACAGCCCCTCAAAGTAACACCTCGGGCCCTGACTCCCCTCCACTCTCTCCTCACCTCTGCACAGGTGTATCCCTGGCCTTTACCCTACCTTGAGTTTTTGCTTTACACAGCAGAGGATGGAAGCAAAGGCCAGAACAAACATCCTGCCCAGCACCAGATAAGCCCAGCTATGATCTGGGCATATCTATATGTGATAGCAGGCTGCAATCACATGACCATGCAGATGGAATGTACAGACATTTCTCAGTGTTCTGAAGTCCTGATGTCAGTGAATTATGTACATTTAAACCACTGAAACAGTGGGAAGCTGATATAGAAATTCAGCAGATTTAGCAAACAGAACTACCCATGCTTTAAACATGACAGCAAATACTTTGTAAAAAGTGAAACAGGTGTTCTTACTTGAAGTATCCAAGGAGTCCCAGTCTGTACTGAATTATTACCACCACAACATTCTCGTAGGCTGACAGTGCAGAGCCATCATACCGAGCAGTACCACCAAACTTAAAATTGCCTCCATGGATCCACACCATTACCTTGGAAACAAAAGGGTGAGACACACCTTTATGCACTGGTTTGCAGATTTCACTGGAAAAAGGAAAACAACATCAGAGAATTAGGAACACCAAATCACTGAAGCACTATGGCTGCTGAGTTTCAGATTGGTGGACTTTGAATTTTACATGCTAATATTATTTCTGCTTGTGCAGTATCACATTTTCAAAAGCAATTAAGTTTCTTAGGAGAAATCATTACTTGCAAGCTTTATAAGACACAAGTTTGTTCAATGGTTTACATACAGGTAACTTGTCCTTCTTGCTTGAGCCAGCAGGGCTGTAAACACTCAGATACAAACAGTCTTCAGAAGTTTGGAATGCAATGTGTTTTTCTTTAAAGTTTTTTTCAGCTATTTTCAACATGGACAGATCTTGAGGACAGCTTCACCAAAAAAAAAAAAAAAAAGCAAGGGAAAAAAAACCAACAAAAAAGCAGCATAATTATTAGTACTAAATCTGCAATAGCATCAATGTAACAATGGTAGAGAAAACACACTTCTTTTGCCCCTGGCCGAATCCCTACAAGGTGCTTGAATTTTTGAGAGGTGCAGACTGTAAAAGCACATCTCCACACCTGTACTAGAAATACTCCAGTACTGGCAGTGTATCCACTACCAAATACAAACTCCTCCGCAAAAAGAAACCTCTGCACCCCAATAAACACAGCTCTGACCAGCACGGGCAGGTTCTGTCTACAACTTAACAGCTCTCACAGTGGTGGGTGTGAAGTTGCATCTCTCAGACCAGTCCAGGGTTCAGGTGGTTCAGGTGGGGAAAACCTCAAGGGTCCAAGAGGTGCTTTTGCAAAAGGAATTCCAAGGAAAACATTTACAAGCTTGTCTGTCCCCTTCACATTTGCCTGTGTTCCTTTGAGCCGTCCAAGTGTAATAGTCACTTCTGGCTCAGCACCACTCTGTCCTAAGACAAAAGGTAAAAAAAAAAAAGAAATTAAACTCCATCTTATCACATAGAACTTTTCTATTAAGTATTTTTGACTGACTGTTTAATTTAGAACAGTTCAGCTTATTCAATTTTGTTCAGTTTTCATTTTGCTTTGGTGCAGTGACAGACACTGCCAAACACTCCTGCCAGTGATACCTGGAGCTAGGTAGGGCAGAGTTTAGTCACCATGCAAAAGCAAATAGCAAAACTATTAAAATTTCCTAAATTTATCATTCAGCATCATTCAGCAAGACTTCTTTTTTTTTTTAGAGAATTCAGAAATGTTGCTGCTTTCTACCTTTTAAAAAAGACAGAAAGCTTTCTTTTCATTAAATCATCTCAAAAACAGTTTCATCTCACAAAACCAGTAATTTTTATATCATGAAGGCATTTTTGCAGATTGGTAACCAAAGCATAGGAGATTTACTGCCTTTGAAAAAAATCATTGGGACTTGTTGGTGCAGTGGCCTCCCCAGGGAGCAGCAACAACAGATCGCGGGGCTCACCTTCTGCCCCGCACACCAGGAACGCTGCTTCGCACAGCAAGGCGCAAAGCAACACGATACGGCTCGGAGGAGACATCTTCACCCCCGATGGGGCTCCCGGCGATTCTCTCCGGTTTTAAGCGGAAGGAAAGAGGACAAAGGTCCCAGCCAGGGCACCGGGTGCGCGGAGCGGCCCAACTGCGACCGCGATCGCCGAACCGCCTGGAGTAACGCGGGGCTGGCACTGGCCCAGCACCGCCCGGGAGCGCCCAGCGCAGGTCATTCACCGGCTGTCAGTGCCGCCGGCAGAGCAAACAGGGCAGCTCTGCACACCCTGCGGAGCTTAAATACTGTAATGTTCTTTAAAAAACCCTTAAAACGACAAAAATCTCACCAAAACACCACCACAAACAAAATAAAGTAACAAAAACTCCAACTCCCCCCAAGCCATGACTAGAGGTGACAAATAACTAGAAACTAACAATAATAAAAAAGAAGAAAAACAAATCAAAATAGTTAATTCTTGTCTTAATCTCCTTTTAGAAGGGTGTATGAAGCCAAAGTATGTCATCGCTACAGTCTATCACTCCAGTTTAAATTCGCATGTTTTATTTTTGTTTGACTCCTCAAAACAGGGAACAGATGAGATAACCAGCTTTAATCGGACCATCCTCGGCAGCACCGGGCCCAGCCCAGAGGCCCCTGGCGGACACCGCGCCGCCGACTCCCCTTGCTTCCAGCCCGGTGCTGCAGCCGATCCGCGCTCCGGGAAAGCCCAAGAGCCCCGCTCCCGCCCCCGGAGCCGCCCGAGGAACCGGGCCCGGCCCCGCGCGGTGCGGCACCGATCGGGGTCCGGGCTGGTTCCGGTTCCAGTTCCGGTGCGGTTCCGGTGCCGGTGCCGCCATGGTGGGCCCGGGCCCAGGCGCAGCGCCGCTGGAGAACGCGAACCCCCTCATCTACCGCCGCTCCGGGGAGCGCCCCGTGACGGCCCGCGAGGAGGACGACGAGCTGCCCGACGCCATCGACGACCGGGAGATCTTCGATATCCTGCGGGAGCGGCGGGCAGGGCCGGGCGGGCCGGGCGGCGCGGGCGGGCCGGGCCGGGCCGGGCAGGGCAGCGCCGCTTTCCTTAACCCGCACATCTCATCCGCTCCATCAATGATCCCGAGCACCCGCTCACCCTGGAGGAGCTGAACGTCGTCGAGCAAGTGCGAGTGAAAGTGAGATCCCGCCGGCATGTGCTGCCTCAGCCGTCCCATAACTAATCGCTTTTTTCTGAAATTTAAATATATTTATAGTAGTACCTAAATACCGTACTGAAAAATGTCACTGAACAAATCTATGAGCGAGTCGAATTCGCCCTGGGGGAGGTTCGGGTGCGAGCAGCGGGTCTGTTGTGTTTGCCGCAGGTGAACGATGCCGAGAGCACGGTGTCGGTGGAGTTCACCCCCACCATCCCGCACTGCAGCATGGCCACCCTCATCGGCCTCTCCATCAAGGTCAAACTGCTCCGCTCTCTGCCCGAGAGATTCAAGGTGAGCGCTCAAATCACTGGGCAAAGCAAAAGAGGGAGGTTGTGTTTGGAAAAATTAGAAAAAAGGCAAAAAAAAAAGGGGGGGCAGCTAAGTAGTTTGCAGTGCAAAATAACTAGAGGTTTTTTCATTTTTGTGTGAGGGAAGCTGCAGGAAGCAGAGAGGGCAGTGGGCAGGAAGATCAGCACACAGTTGTGATTCTGGGGGGAATCGCTGCAGTGCTCTGGGGCACGGCAAGAGGAGAGGTCTCACCCTTGTCTGAAACAGGCTTAAGCACATGCAAATGCAGAATGCTCTGCGATTTTTGACTTTTATTTTATTCTGTTGTATAGAGTAACTGATAGTGGCAAAAATGTCCTTTCTCCCTTCTTTTTGTTACTATCCCATTTTTATTAGTTTAAACTTAATTTTCTGATGCTTTGTGGAGCTCATCTCCTGTTTCTTTTGTGCTGCTCTTTCAGCTGGATGTTCATATAACACCAGGAACACATGCCTCTGAGCATGCCGGTAAGGCTTTTAGTCCTCTCTTGTGTGGTCTTTATATTTGTTTTAATCTTGAAAATGAGCGAGGAGGGAGATTCCCACAGCTGCAGAGCAGCTGCTCAGTGTCTGGGGCTTTCTGTGCGTCAGATTCTGGGGGATGTTCCAGAACAGGAACATGGAGTGTCACTTAGATTGTCCTGTAGTGTTCTTTAAACATCTCCTCACCCAACCAGTGCTCTCAGACAATCACTGATTTGCCTGAGCACTCGGAAAAGGGGAGGAAAACGGGGATTTCTTGCTTTCCACCCCCGGAGCAGCTCCCTGCTGCTGAATCATGGCCAGCTCGCTGCAAAGCTGTGATGACAGAGAGGCTCTGCCTTGAGGCAGCAGCTCTGGGGTGCACTTGGCATCCTCAGAACTGCAGCTCCATGGCAACTGTGATTATGTGGCTCAACGTGAAGACATCGAGTCCCAATGTCCTGACTGGTTTCTTGTGGGTTTTTCCTGCACAGTTAATAAACAGCTTGCTGATAAAGAACGTGTGGCAGCTGCTTTGGAAAACTCTCACCTGCTGGAAGTGGTGAATCAGTGTTTGTCTGCTCGGTCATAATTGCCTGGTGAGGAAATCAATGGTATTCTGATCTTTTAAAATGATTTTGTATATAAGTGGTGATGTTACAATTTGCATAAATCTATGAGCAAAATAAAATCACTTAAATTCTCTTGAGGAAATATATCTTTGCTTTTTCAAAAAATACTATATGGGGAGTTAACTTACAGCTACAAAAATATAATGAAAATTGTCTTTTTAATTGTATGAGTCATTGCATAGGTACAATTTTCCATTAAAAATATTTTTTTCAGCCTGTTTTTTACTGGTTTCTCACTACTAAAAATAAGTTATGAGGTGCATTTTAGAAGTGGATTTTGCACACTGGACTTCACAAGTACACCAAGATAACTTTTAATTAAAATCTTTACATTCCTGTGACAGTTTCAGACTGCTAATACAGTTTACTTTCAGACATCACGAGTGGTACAAGCTGGTGTGTGCAAAGTTGGAGGACAATTAGCAGTAAGTGTCCACACTTCCAAATCATGTGTCTGGTTTTAATTATCTTATCTTAGATTAGTCAGATATGGAGGGCTCTTTAGACCTGTGTAAAACATGAATTATTTTTAATTACTACTTCATTGTGGTAGGAAATACAGTATCTTTGAAGGGGGTTTTATTTGTGCATCTGCAATACAGGCATCATTACCAGTTCTCAGTATGAACAGCCCAGCAGGCTCTGCTGAGAGACTGTCCTGGCAGTGTTTGACAGCTAAAGGACGAGTTTTGCTCTAAAGCCTTGAGATTTAATGCTAAAACGCAGCCTATGCTTCTGATTTGGGAACTGTGGCATTCACTAAACTGTTGTCTTTGGCAGACACTGATAGTAGAAAAACTCATTAAGAACAAATTTGAATTTTTGTAAAAGATGTCTCTAGTCCTGGACCACATGGAAAAATAACTGCCAGTTGTTAAATCCTGTTGGGTATTTTGGTGAGTGCACCCATTACAATGTTGCCTTCTTTGCCATCACTTACCTGGAAAATAAGAAATACCCTTTCTGAAAATACAGGTTGTGCTCACCAGTTTGATGGTACTGCTTTGTGCTCCAGTAGCATTTTCTCTGGGAGGCTCTCAGATGCTGTTTGAAAAGGGTGAAGCTTATGGACACTCTGTAAAGCTCAGCCTGGCAGTCCAGTCCAGTGCTCCAAGTGTGATGCCCAAAGTCACACAGAAAAGTAGGAATGAAACAAAGCCAGATTTTCCCATTTCAGAACTAAGCCTCCCTGTCTGCATAGCAGAAATCCAACTCTGCAGCAGCATCAGCCTGCTCACTTGGCTCAGCATCCTTTGAATGGGCAGCACTGCTGGGATGTATGAATGAAACTGCAAATAAAGACAGTTTTTATGTAATATTAATACTGGGCAAGGAACAGAATGACCCAGCTTTCCTCTGTCTCTTGTTGAATCACTGAACTAATTAATTCTGACATTGCCAACATTTGCACCACAGATGAAACTCCAGCCATGGTAATGCATGCAGGCAGCTCCTGGGCACCACGTTTGGTTGGTTTGATTTTGTTTTCTGGATTTTGGTGGCTTTTTAAAAGAAAACAAATTTTGCCCCCAGATTTTGGGGAAGAAAGAATTGCACGTATATGCCAGGGGGAAAACAGGAGGATGACTAAGCTGCCAACAGATTGCTTCCCCTGCACTCCAAACAGAGAAGGGATCAGTAAATGGTGCTTTGCTGAAGCTCTCTGCTTGGCTTTCACCACTACATAATACTAGGGTTAAATAATTTATTGGGATGTTGGCACTTGCTTCATGAAGTACACTGTGCACAGCAGCCCTGGGGATGCACTTTGTACCATTTACCTTCTCAGAGAAGCAACAGAATGTGTTTGATGGTTTACATTTATAGTTAATAGTTGAGGGATGACTTTTCAGTAAGGGGAATCTGCTGTGGCTTTTCAAGCAAAAACTGACCTCTGCTATTTAGGGATGGAGAATGTGATTATTTTAGATCTGATGTGTTTGTTTAAGTGATGTGGGAGTTGCATTTGTGATAGAAACAGCCACAGTGACTTTGCTGAAGGCCCAGCCTCTCCTGTCCAGGCTCCTTCAGCTGTGTACTTGCTGATAATGTACCACCAGTTTTGGTGAAAACCTTCCATCCTGCTTTTGATGACCATTAGCTGGTTCCTGTTGTATGGAGACAAAGAGGGGGAAGAAAATACTAATTTGTTAGAAATATTTCTTTTCAGATGTTTAATATTCCAAAATGACACCCCTAAATTTAGCCTCTGGAATGTTTTGTAATAGAGAGAAATGAGAAACTATGACCCTTTGAAGCAGCTGTGTTGAACACAAACAGCCTCGTTTAAGGCCAGGAAAAATGCCAGGAGGAGACATCTACTTCACATTCCTGAGCTCTGGGCAGAGTCTTCCAGGGGCAGCTGGATGGCATTCCCCATTCCCAGTGTGCTCCCAGGGGTGGCTGGATGGCATTCCCCATTCCCAGTGTGCTCCCAGGGTATCTGGATGGCATTCCCCATTCCCAGTGTGCTCCCAGGGTATCTGGATGGCATTCCCCATTCCCAGTGTGCTCCCAGGGGTATCTGGATGGCATTCCCCATTCCCAGTGTGCTCCCAGGGGTATCTGGATGGCATTCCCCATTCCCAGTGTGCTCCCAGGGG
>VZTT01023198.1:0-16737 GCA_013400855.1 Buphagus erythrorhynchus
TTTTTTTTTTTCCATGAAAGCATATGCAATTTCCTCTCTAACCATCCAAAACAAATAATCAGGAGATTTCCCTGTGTTTACAGTGGGTCTTTCTATTGACCTTCCCTGCAAAGCCCTTTAGGAGAAATCAGTGAAAAATACTCCATGAGAAGTGGGTCACAATTGCTGTTATTGTTACTCAGAAGTTATGTAGTGTCTAATCTAAACCCAGACACAACAACTGAGGGCTTCTCTTTGCCCTTCTCATAACAAACCAACTCTATTTAACAGTAAGTACAGTTAAATGGGAATAAATCTGGTTTGTACAGAGAGACATTGCATGTTTATTAATAATCTTTAGTTTAGTGTTTAGACCAGTTCCAAATCGGAGCTGTAGCAATGTATAAAAACTTTTCTTTTGGCATGGTTGAGTCACTGTGACTGACTTGGCTCTGCCACTCTTTTTGAACAAGTATAATTACATCAATTTCAAACTGGCTACATGAGCCTCAATTTGCAGCAAAGCAAAGATGGGCAAAATTGAGGGTAATTCTTTCAGATGTCGTGGGCAAGGAGATTTATTCAGCCCCTAATTTGAGGAGTTTTGACAGATTTCTTTATCTTTTACCTCAGTTTTGGGAAGAAGCGCTGGGGCTGCTTTTAAGTCACATCTCACTGGCATTTGGGAGTTCTTGCTGTGAATCCTCAGCACAAGGAAACCAGGGAAGCCTCACCTGCACTGCCAAGAACAGATTGTAAGGAAAATAAAAGCAGCCTTTTGGGTGAGCGTAGAGAGGACATTTAGGCAAAGGTTGCATTTGCTGCGAGTGAAATTCCACCTCCCCTAATTCCCTAAACCACAGATTTCATACACATATAACCAAAGGGTGATTCCACCAAAGCCTGAGCCTCAGGTGGTTGGGAGTTTCAGCCCTCTGAAGGTGTTTGGTGTCCTGGCAGATCCTGGAGAGAATTCTGCCAGCCAGCTCAGAGCAGGAATTGAGCTGTTGTGTGATGAGTGTTGGTGGAGCTGAATCTCCAAAGTGCCCTGCCCAGCTGTGCATGAGCAAGGATGGAAAGAGATCCCTGGGAAACAGAATCCTCATCTCTGAGCTGTAGTGTTTGGGGATGTGATTATGAAATGTCACTCAGTGCATGCCAGGAGCTGCAGGTCCATCCTGTCCTCATCCCTGTGATGGAAATGAGGGAGTGTTTCTGTCCAGCTCAAAAAACACAGCTTGAGGCTCTTGTTCCCATGATCCTGAGTGCTTGCTCCTTCAAGGACCTCCAGAGGGTCTCACTCCTGTGGAGCTGTTAATGAGACAGGCACCAAAAGGAGAGAGATCCCAGGATCATGGAATGGTTTGGGTTGGAAAGGACCTTAAAAATTATCTCCTTCCGCACCCTGTGCCATGGCCTCACAGGGTAGAATTTCTTCCTAGTATCCAATCCAAGCCTATTTTTTTCCGTTGTGAAGCCATTCTCCCTTGTCCTGCCACCCCAGTTCCTGATGAAAATCCCACTCCAGCTTCCTCGTAGCCTGTTCAGATACTGGAAGGTGCTGTGAGATCTCCAAACAATTTTCTCCTCTCCAAGCTGAGCAGTCCCAACTTTCTCAGCTTGTCTTCATAGAGGAGGTGCTTTAGTCCCCTTATCAACCTTGTGGCTTCATCTGGACTTTTTCCAACTGTTCCATGTTCTTATACTGGGGCCATCAGAACAGGATTCCAGGTGGGGTCCCACAGGAGCAGAGCAGAGGAGCAGAATCCCCTCCCTTGAGCTGTTCTCAGATGGTTCTTCAGGTGGGACAGGGAAGGGCAGCAATGGAGCTCTCCTACATTTAATTCTCTGCAGGACTACCACGACCACCAAATCCAACCCTGCACAGCTCAGGAAAACAGAGAAAGGCACAAGAAGAAATGAGAGAAAGTGGAGATGATGAAACACAACTTTTTATCCTATTTTATCAGTTTACCTGTAGGGAGGTGGATGCTTTCTGGTGCCCAGTCATCACTTCTCATTCTGTGATTTCTGTTCTGCTGTGCTGATGGATGGCTGCAGCAGCAGCTGGGACACATGGCAGGACAACACCAGCTTTTGCAAGGGATGAAGAGCTCCTTACACACTGTGAGATCCCAAATCCATCACATGGAGCCTAATGAGGGGGCTGAGCCAGGCCAAGTACAACTGTTTAACAGTTTATTTTAACCATCCAATCACAGTGAAACAACTTAAAAGGATTCATGCTGCCAACAATCTTTTCCTTTTTTTTTTTTTTTCACTCTTCCCCTCCTTGCATGGCATTTGTTAGAAATCAGGATTTTCCTTAACTAAATGTCTTGTGGTCTCCTTAGCTTTGTTTCTTAACAGGGTTGTCTTTATGTTAGTTTTCTTTGGCTTCCCAATAGAAGAGTAACAGATTTCTTTTGAAGTTTTTATTGATGAATGAGCTCCTATAAATAACTCTCTGTGGCAGCAGCTTGATCTCAGAGTTTACTCTGGAATAATAGTAGCAATGGGAATGGAGGAAATTTATGGCAGCATGACATGAAATAGTTTAATGGGCTTCATACTGTTTAACTTAATCTTTACAGATGTAAAAACAGAAATACAATTATTGTAACAACTATTATTACATATTGCTCTTCTAAGGAAAACAGAAACTCAGTAAGCAATTGGAGATAGGTAATGAAGAATTAGGGGGTCCAGCTCGCCGTGGATTTGGGAATTACTGGGTTGGGCCAGTGGATTTGCAAAGGCTCATGTGGAGAGCTCTGGGAGATGTGAGGTGAAAAAAAAAGATGGGTCTGCAGGTGGCATCCAGGGAAAGCTGAGTCATGGGATGGAGGTGCTGGAAGCTGCTAAAACCAGTGGAAGTGGTGGAGCTCTGTGTTTGGAAGGAAAATGAATCGACCATGTTTTGTTCCATGCCCTTATTCCACCTGTGTGCTCGGGGAGGAGCTGATCCCAATCACCCCAAAGGCAATCAGGGGTGCTTGGACACATCCCTTGTGGGCTGTAGGGGCACAGCTGGAATCCTGCCACTTCAGGAGCAGAAACACTGCACTCACCCCAACCAAAGGATGGGGAGGATGGAGGGACATGATGAAAAGTCACCTGGTAAAAGGGAATGTAATTGTTTATCACATGTCTGCTCATCTTCCCATCATGGGTTTGCTCGTGTCTCTCAGACTATGTCACCTGAGGCAAAGGTGACCCAGATGTGCCTCTTTAAGCTGTGGAAGCTTAGGAAGGTGAAAAGGAAAATCAGAAATATTTTCTGTCTAAATGCCCAACCCAGAGGCCGACTGGCATTTCACCCAGCCCAAGATCCAGCTGGGGGACGTTTGAACCAATGTGCAAGAAGTGGGTGTAAAATCCAGTATCAGAATTACCAGGAAAGGTCACGAGGCCTAATCCAAACCTGAGATTTCCTCTGGATGTGGCTCGTGGCCAAGCCCAGCTCCATTTGCTTCTCGGTGTTTCGCAAAGAGCTTGGGTAAATATTGAAACATGTTGGTGCTCTGCATAATTTCTATTGAAAAAAAAATCTGACAGCTTTTGTTTCCTCCTTGAGGGAGCATTATTTGAAACGAAACTGCAGTGAAAATGATCAGCACTGTGCATTTCCAACTGTCTGCTCAGTGGGAAATTTGCATCCTCCACGACTCTTTCCAATCCACGGAAATCGCCCGTGCGAGAAAGAGCTCGCAAATTCTCCCTCCATTTCCAAAAATGTGGGAAAGTTTATTTATTTCTCCATGCATTCCTGATTCGCAATGTGCTCTCTAAAAATGTCGCTAAGATTTAGGCTAACCGAGCTCATGCTAAATTTAGCAACTATATTTTAAATAAACATTCTTTACGCTTTGCTGAGCCGGCTTTGAAGCTGGCTTAAAACAAATTGTGTTCGCATGAACATGAGCAATGTTTGACTTCGGCCTAGGAGAACATCTGAATAAGTAATAATGTATTATTCGCTATAATCCGAAAATGAGATTTTAGAGGCCTTATTCAGCCAATTTGGGAGAGATTCCTATGAGGGATGGCGAATCAGGCCTGGATTATTTCTGGAAGGGCCCGTTCTGTTCTCTCTGACCACACAAAACTTCCTTTTGGTGTCTTGTTAGACACTGGAGCTGCGAGGCTCAGTGAAATCAGCTGTGACTTAGCACGCACTGCATTTGAGGAATCTGGCCCATTTTAAAGCACTTAATGATTTGTCTGGATAAAGCACTAAAAATATACTGTGGGGAGCAATTATGCAACGTCCAGACTGATGGATTGCATAACCTCATAGACCTTTTCCATCTGTAACTTCTCTCATTCTGTGATCTTGTCTTCTTGGTCTTTCACTTCAAATCAAATATGTGATCTGTTTAATATCCTGAACGCTGTCTCCTGGGAGATCTCTTCTCTGGGTGTGTGGGGCTATGAATCAAGTGAGGAAGCAGATCCTTCTTCCCTTTTTTGCTTCAGGAATTGGCTGCTCCTCACACCAGGAGCAGCCAGGAGGAAGCCAGCGGGTTTTGGTGTGGAAAGGCATGGTCCCTCCTTTATGTGTTTTTTGTGGTAAAAAATGGAAAGAGAATTAATTTTTAAAATGGGATGGGGGAAGGAGAAGAGGCTACAAAGTCCCTCAGATTTATGTCACTTTGGAATCAGGCATGGATAGCCACACCTTGAGTGACAAATCCTTTGAGTAGCTTCTGCTCATGCAGAAATACTTGATTATATTTTATACCTGCTCTGGGACCAACTTTAGGAGAACACACACTGAGCCTATTTAAAGACTGGAAGGCCAATTTATGAGAAATGAAACTCCGGAATTATTTTAATATGCCCAATTTTCAGTTCCCCTCATAGGAAGCTGGCGTTTGGAGCAAAGCTGCTCTGGGAACCAAACAATTCCTCTGTGAGCCTCTCCCACTCTGTGATCTCCCCTGCTCCTAGGAGTTAAAATTGGCTGCAGAGCTGGGAGATGGGAAACCTTGCTGGGCTGGGAGAGATCATTCCTCTGCAGAGGAAGGGGAAGGCATCTCCATCGCCCACACAGGCAGTGTGCTGTTTATTCTGCATCCCGGGCTATTTTCTCCACTTCTCCCCAGTATTCCAGACTGATGTTTATAGCCAGCCCTGAGAGGTTGGGAAAGCCAGGAGGAGGAAGATTCCAGGGATGAGTGAAGTGCTGGGTGGCAGTTCTGTGCCTGGCAGCTGCTTTTTTGGCTTGTGGAGCAGGTGTGAAACCATTGGCACCGATTCCTTGCAGCTTGTCAGGTCCTGGATGTTTCCGTGGCACCAAAACTCACGAGGTTGTGGAGAGGATTAAGGGATGCTCAGCCCCATCCAAAGGGCAGGAATTGGTGTGTTGACTGCACACTCGTTGCTCTGCTGTTGTTTTCACTGTGTGTTTTTATTTTATGTTTTTACTGTATGTTTTTATTGCATGTTTTTATTGTACCATGACTTCTCCCCTCTCTATAAACAGATGACGTGCAAAAGCCGTGTGTGGTTACTCATCCAGCCTGCTGGCAATAAGAGCCTTTTTCTTGGTATTCATCCCCTGTTACAGCACTGGCCTGATCCCAATTAATTCCAAATTGCCCCTCAGAACTGCTCACCGGGTTCTGAGCTCATTGGAGTTAGTGTCACTTTTGTGCAGAGCATGTTAAGTTTACTAATTTCGCTCCCTCAAGCGAAACCAAAATCAAGCTCAATGTGGCTTTTAAACACTGCAGCTGTACTTGGTCCCACTCCACTCCACCAAAACAGAAATAAGATCAAATGTCAAAGCAAAACTTCGCAAAGAAACAAATTCCCATTGCGTAGAAAAAGCTGGGTTTCCAAAAAAAAAAAAAAAAAGTGCCAGTGATAAAAATATACATCGTGTATTAAACTAAAACTCACTTTTTTTGACCACTAAAAAACTGCTCTTGTGCAGAAAATACTCGGACAGGGAGAGGTTCTGCATGTGTGAGTAGTAAAGGAATAAAAGCTCTGTTTGCAGGTCCAAAAATGTGTTTGGGGGGCTGGAAAAGGAGCTGAGAGGCGACAAAACTGGGGGTCACAGCTGGGAGGCCAAGTTAGGAGAAAGGGAAAGAGAGGAGCTAAAGACACGGGCTCAATATGGTGAGTGAGATCATAAATATCGAATTTTGGGGGGTAAAACCTTTCCATGGGCCGGGCTGTGGGGACGCTGGGGATGCAGGATCCCCCCCTGGGGGAAGGGCTTGGTGGAGATCCATCAAACAAGTCCTGGGAGGCAGCACCAACCTCCCACCTCACCCTGAGCCCAAATCTCCACACCGGGGGTGGGGAGAGGAGCTGAGCTCTCTGCTGGGCTCGTTTTCCTCCCCCTGCAGCTTCCTGTGGGTGATGTCACCTCCCAGACCCCAAGCAGGGCGGTGATGTCAGTGCCCAGCCTGGAGTGGAACCTCCTGGCTCCTTCTGTACCTGTCCCTAATGCCACACACGAGTGGCACTGCAGGGCCAGGCAGATTTAACCCTCTCAGCACTCACCCAGCCCTGGGAATTACGGTGGGGACTGAGCAGTGACACCTTCACAACCTTTTACAAGTATTTCTTCATTTCTAACTCAGTGCTGGAACTTTAAACTATGGACTCAATAGATATTCGAACAGCAGCTGTCAGAAATAGGAAGCAAATAAGGGGTTTTATTAAAATAAAGTCTATTTTGCAAATCTGTTTTTTAAAAAGAAAATCTCTTATTTTATTCTTTCTTTTCACATTGAGAAGCTCCAGCTCAGCCTATCCAGGGATCTGCCTATGAGCATCCTGTTTTTTGGGGGAAGCTAAATACCAATTCTCACCTTTTGGAGATTTTCTGTCCTTCTCCACGTGAGAGCTCTTTGCCTTGGGCTGGAATGAGCAACCCTGGTCCAGATATCAAGGAACTGATGCCAACCTTCCTCTGCAAAAACTGAATCAAAACTCGCCTGAAAACCCCACATTTCCAAAATGCAGGTGCTCATTTAAGAGCAAGCTTTGCTTTTGAGACGGGATGGGATGAAAGAAGGGGAAGAGAAGGAGGAACAATCATTTTGGGAAAGATTTCATCACTTTCAAGGAACAGGTAATTTCCCAGGAGCCTATTTGTAGCCTCTCCCCTCTTTTTGTGGCCCATCATAGCAGCAGGATATTTCCTGCATCCAGCAGCAGGCCCCACTCCTCCATCCTCCAGCACAAGCCAAGGGGTGTTTCACATCACACCAGCCACACTCCTGAACAAAAATACCTTTATTGGATATAGGTTTGGTTTCATAATGAAAATTGAGAATATAATTTTTTTTTTCCAAAAGGGCATTTATCCACTAATATACAAAAAGCCTGTATTTACGGCAAACAAAAATACAAAATATTCCTGATTTCTTGCAATGTGTCAGGATTCTTTCTTTACAAAAAAAAGGAAAACTTTAGAAACATAGCTGATGTCTCTTTTCTTTTTTTTTTTTTTTCCTAGTATTTGTCCCAGGCTCCACAATCCTGCATCCTGCTTCAGTCTTTTTTTGGTCAGAAGATCCCAGTAAGATATGGAAAGCAGACAAATCTCTGTATTTGCTCATCCATCCCCCTCTTTTTAGCCACATCCATGAGCAGAAACTCTGTGGGGATACTCCAAAGCACCAGTGCTGGGCAGGAAACCAGTTCCACACCATGCTGGATCAAAGCAAGCAGTTTTTTTCAGGATGAGCCTGGATTGTTTGGTCTGCCATGAGTCCAGCTCCAGTTACCCACTGGGAGGACTGGGCCAGTGGGGAATATCAGGAATTATTATGTGCCTGTGGCTATTCATGGCAAAATTACGGGCATCATTAATACCTGTGGGTATTGATGGCAAAACAAAACTCAGCCACCTCCCCCCGGGGATGGGGCTTGGTTTTCAGAGGAAAAATAAAAGAAGGAAACGGAGACCTGAAGGGCTCGAGAGAAACCTGGTCCGAGGAACCTGAGGGATGCAAAGGCTAAAGGTGCAGAGCAAACCCCACGGGGCTTGGGGGTCAGCGTGGGCATTCCCCCGGCGCTGCCGAACCTCCACCGCCCTCGGGAAAACAAAACTTTACCTTCCAGAGCCGCTCTGGCAGCGGGTGGGAGGCACCCGCTAAAGAGAGTCCGCAGCAAGACGCGCCTTGAAAATGCCCTGAAATCCTGAGTCACCTTTAAAACATCGCTTTTGGGGGGTGGAGGGGTTTTTTTTTTTTTTTTTTAGGTCTTTCCCCGCGTGGTGAGGTCTGAGTCCGATCTCTCCCTCCCCATCGCGCCCCCCGGAGCAGCGCGTTAATTGCGGGGCAGCTACTGCAAATTGAACAGCGCCTCGGAGAAGTGCAGAGGGAAGCAGGAGAGGAAGGGGATGCCGATGTGGTAAAGCCTCCCGTGCACCTGGGAGTCGAGCATGAGGGACGCGTTGAGGGCCGGCCCGAAGCCGCCGCTGGCTACCAGGGAGCCGCCGAGGCAAGCGGCGGGGCTGTCCCGGGCCACCTTGGGGGCTGCCCCGGGGGGCGGCGGTCGCAGCCCCTGCGCCAGGATGCTCTCGATGCTGAAGCTGCGGCCCTTGAGCGGCGGGGCGGCAGCAGGGGCTGGCCCCCCGGGACAAGCCGCTGTCCCCCCGCCCGGCCGCGCCACCCCCGCGTCCCCCGGCGNCGGCCTGTGGGGGGCTGGGCGGCAGCAGGGGTTGCCCCCGCGGGACACGCCGCTGTCCCCCCGCCCGGCCGCGCCACCCCCGCGTCCCCCGGCGCTGGCGCCGCGCTGCCCTTGGCTCGCTTGGGCTCGACGGGGCGAGCGGGCTGCCCCGGCTGCTCGCCACCTTTGGCGTCCGGGGGGGCTGCGGCTTTGGGCTTCCTCTTCCTGCGGCGGTAGTTGCCGTTCTCGAACATGTCCAGGCAGCGCGGGTCCAGGGTCCAGTAGCTGCCCTTGCCGGGCCGCCCCTTCTCGCGGGGCACCTTGACGAAGCAGTCGTTGAGCGAGAGGTTGTGGCGGCTGCTGGTCTGCCAGCCCTGCTTGTTCTCGTGGGAGAANAGGATGCTCTCGATGCTGAAGCTGCGGCCCTTGAGCGGCGGGGCGGCAGCAGGGGCTGGCCCCCCGGGACAAGCCGCTGTCCCCCCGCCCGGCCGCGCCACCCCCGCGTCCCCCGGCGCCGGCGCCGCGCTGCCCTTGGCTCGCTTGGGCTCGACGGGGCGAGCGGGCTGCCCCGGCTGCTCGCCACCTTTGGCGTCCGGGGGGGCTGCGGCTTTGGGCTTCCTCTTCCTGCGGCGGTAGTTGCCGTTCTCGAACATGTCCAGGCAGCGCGGGTCCAGGGTCCAGTAGCTGCCCTTGCCGGGCCGCCCCTTCTCGCGGGGCACCTTGACGAAGCAGTCGTTGAGCGAGAGGTTGTGGCGGATGCTGTTCTGCCAGCCCTGCTTGTTGTCGTGGTAGAAGGGGAAGCGGTCCATGATGAACTGGTAGATGCCGCTGAGGGTCACCTTCTGCTCCGGAGCTTCCTTGATGGCCATGGCGATGAGGGCGATGTAGCTGTACGGGGGTTTCTGCGGGGGGTCCTGCCTGGACATCGCCCCCCCGGCGGCGAAGCCGAGCGCGGCCGGCAGGTAAACCATGGACGGGCTACCCAGGGGAGAGAGGTGGCTACCGTAGATGTGGCTCATCGCCGGCGGGCTCGCAGCTCCGCGTCTTCCCCCTCGGAGCCGAGCGAAGGGACGGGGCAGGGCAGCAACGAGTCCACCGGGGAGCTGTTTGTGCGAGCTCAGCTCCCAGCCCTGCCTGAAGGAGCTCGCTCTGCCTCTGTCCCTGCTTCATAGCTCTTAAAAAAAAAAAAAAANAAAAAAAAAAAAAAAAAAAAAAAAAAAAGGAGAAAAAAAAAAGTTAAATAATTGTTGTAAGTTTGCTATTATATGTTGACTTAGCGCTGGAAAATAAATTGTCTCTGATAAACAGTCGTTTGTGTTCTCAGCCCACCCACATTAATTAAAATTTCATTGCTACAAAACTCCGAGCTCTCTCCACGTGTCTCGCTGGTACCAGCCAATGGTCTCCGGGTTATTCCTTCATTTGTTTATAGAATTAGTCTGTTGATAAGTCTGCCCACCCAAGTCGAATCAAGCTGTGTTTATTTGGAAAAATTTCCGGGCACCCAATATATAAACGCACTGATCTGATGTTTGAAATATCACGTCCACCCTTTGACGCTGTAAGCACACACAGCAGAGCAGGATGTTCACTGCTGGAGCTGGGGAGCAGCGGGCAGGGATCCCCGCAGCAAAACTGGGGCATTAAACAACACCAAAATTTAAAAAAAATAAAATAAAAATTGAAGAAAGGAAGAGAAAGGGGTGGGTGAGGGGAGGAGGCAGAGCTGCGATGGCGAGGAAGGAAAAGGGAAGGGGGGCTCAGGTGTGGAGGGCTCCTTTGCACCTCCCGGTGCAGGGACCCGGTTTTCCATCCCAAGGAGACCCCCGGGGACGGGGGAAGGGGGACCCCCGGCCCGGCCCCGCTCCCAGCCCGAGCAGGCAGAGCTGCGCCGGGGGAGCCTGCAGCAAAAGGGGAATTTGGCAGGCCCGGGGAGGAGGGTCAGTATTTGTGAATGCGGGCCTGTTGCTTTATATTATGTACTTTCCTGTTTATAACAAGGAGGGGGATTATAACAACTTTACAAGTGCACACAGCTGGCCGGTGCTTACATTAGGAATTCGTGATGCTCTTTTTCTGTATAAACGTCCAGGTTTGGGGCTGTGTTTTCTGTTGACAGATTTATTTTTTTTTTTTTTAATTTACTGACGTAACAGCTTTAATCCGAGGCCCCGAGGGATTCCGAGGCAGTTGGAGGTGTCGCCTGTGTCCCCAGTCCCCCCGCGGGTTTAGACCTGCGGCACCCCCTGTTCTGTGGAGCATCTTTTCTCAGAAGGAGGCAAGAAGAGGCCTGAGGGGCATCCTTTCTCCTTCAAGGAGAAATATCCCAACAGCGCAGCTCCCACGAGCCTGCTGGCATTTTTACCTGGCAGGGGAAGAGGTAAAAGCCGAGCTCCGGGGTGTCCCCCCAGCATCACCCGGCCCTGGCGGTGCCTCCACCTCCCCATCCCCGGATTTCCCTGCAAGCTCCCCTTCACCCGTGGGGTTTCTCGCCCAGTGCCGCTCCCTTGTCGAGGGGAGGATTTTCATCGCCGGGGTAAAACCCAGCGCGATGCTGTGCAGCTCCGGATGGGTCCTGAAAGCTGCGAACCGCCAGGAGAGCCTGGGAAACGCAGCCGGGGTGCGCAGGGAGGCGGCTTCTGGGGCGGGGGTGCGGGGGTCTCCCCTCTCACTGGCTGGTCCCACGCGTGGGAGGGGATCTCACCCCTCTGACACCGCCCTCGCCCGTAACTCCGCATCCTGCCGGCGCCCTGCGCACCCCCGCCGGCCCCCGCCAGCTGCAGCACCCTCCCGCCGTGCCAAAAAGCGCAATAAACCCCCAAATAAATAAAAAGAGAGGTGAAAGGAGGGATGTAGGGGCTCCCCACCTCTCGACATTGGGGAGCAGCACGCCCGGGCAGCCTCCCCGCCCCCGGAGCATCCTCGCCGGGGAGGGATGGAGCAGAGCGCGGCTGCTCTGACCCACCCGGCGCATCCTCAGAGCAGCCGGCCGAGGGTCTTCCCCCCCTCACTCTCCTCCTCTCCCCACCTCGGGGAGTCCCCCGCTCCTTGAGACACTCCAGGCACGGATTAGTAAAATAATAAATACTCGCGTGTACGGCAGGGGACGGTCACACGGGCTCCCGCTCTCTCCCTGAGCTCCCTCCCCCAGTAAAATTCTTGCTTCCTCCCTTGTTTTCCCCTCTTGGCGGTGGGAAATCCTTGGAGGCGGGGATGCGGCTTTTCTCTCCGTTCCTTCTTCCCAGCTCATGTGCTGCGTGTTATCCCTGTTATCCCTTTCCTGCTGGCGGCATCGCTGGAGCCCTTTAGCTGCGTTATCCGCACGGGATCAGCCTCCGAGAGGCTCCGACGGCTGCGGGGGGGCCGGGGAAGCGACAGAGGGGGGTTCTTGTTGATGTTGTTGGTACCGTCGCTCTTTCCCTAAACGGGAAAAAAAAAACAAACAAACAACGCGGAGCCGGCGATGGAGGCGCTCCTGGATGGGTTTCCCCTCCCTTTTAAAGCAGCAGAGAGGAGAGGTCCCGCACGGAGCCCCCGGCGGGAGCAGGGCGCAAAGGAGCTCTCCCCATTCCTCCTGCATCCCGGGGAACGGGGGAGGAAGGGGTGGAAATCTGTGCTCCCCATTCCTGATGCACCCGAGGATGTGGGGGAGCAGGGCTGTAAATCAGAGCTCCCCACTCCTGCTGCATCCCGGGATGGAGGAGAGAGAGACGGTAAATGAGAGCTCCCCTTTCCTGCTGCATCCCGGGATGGAGGAGAGCAGGAATGTAAATCAGTGCTCCCCACTCCCGCTGTATCCCAGTCTTGGGGGGAAGAAGCGGGGTGAAGCAGAACTCCCCATTCCCGATCCATCTCGGGAAATGGGGAAGAAGGGGTGTAAATCAGTGCTCACCATTCCTGCTGCATCCCGGGATGGGGAGAGCAGGGCAAAAATCAGAGCTCCCCACTCCTTCTGCACCCCAAACTTGGGTGCAAGGAGGGGTGTGGGTCAGAGCTCTCCATTCCTGCTGCATCGCAGGTGTAAATCAGTGATCTCCACTCCTACCTTAGTCCTGCCCGGGGAAACGGGGGTGTAAATCAGAGCTCCCCATTCCTGCAGCACCCCGGGATGTGAGGAATGGGGGAAAAAAGCAGTGCTCCCCATTCCTGCTGCATCCCAGCCTGGGGGGGAGCGGGAATGTGAATCAGAGCTCCCCATTCCTGCTGCATCCCAGCCTGGGCTCCCTCAGGAATGATCTCCCGGCCGAGCTGCCCTCCCCTCGCCCCCGGCCGAGCACGGAGCTGCACAGATGCTGTTCCTTGGTACAGGGATGCATTCCTGGATCAGGGATGTATTTCCTTCTCTCCCGGCCTTCCAGAGCCGGGTATGGATTTTCTGCCAAGTCCCTTCCAAAATGACAGAAGAGCTCATGGCCTTCCCCAAAAACCTCTCAGCTGGCGCCTTCCCACGAGCTCTGGGGAAGGTGGGATCGATTGGGAGGGATGAGACAGCTCGTGCTGGGCTCTGCGGAAGCCTGGGGAGATCCTGAAGGGAATGTGTTTCACCCGGGGCCTGGAGCACCAGGGAAACACTCCCTTGACTGGGCTACGGGGATGAGATGGAAAACCGCTGGCTCTTCTCCCCCGGACCGAAACTGTCCGGGGTTTGGGACAGGTTTGCAAACCCGGTGATGAATGGCAATACAAGAAAAATATGAAACCCATCCACCATCCTCATCCTCTTCCCGGAGCCACGCTGAGCCCCAGCCCGGGGCCACCGGCCACGCAGCAGCATCAGCCAGTCCCCCGGGGCCAAGCCTGGCCCCCCTGACCTGCGGGGAGAGGGGCTATGGGGGTCTGTGCCGCTCCTTCGAGGGGCTGCAGAGCCAAATCTGGTCACGGCTGCCTTCAAAAGTTACCCTGGGCCTTCCTCATTCCTTCACTTCTTCCTTCCTTCCCCTCTGCTCCGGCTAGACTGGAGTCACCTGTCGCGACAGACTCGGATCGCGGTATCGAGCTCCCTATCGCAGCTTTTAAACAGAGTCACCAAAGGATCCCCGCGCCCCGCACGGGGCACTCGCCTCTCCTACGACACCAGCCCACCCCAAAGGGCTTCCCTGTGACACCAGCCCACCCCAAAGGGCTCTCCTGTGACACCAGCCCACCCCAAAGGGCTTCCCTGTGACACCAGCCCACCCTAAAGGGCTCCCCAACGACACCAGCCCACCCTAAAGGGCTCTCCTGCGACACCAGCCCACCCCAAAGGGCTTCCCTGCGACACCAGCCCACCCCAAAGGGCTCTCCTGTGACACCAGCCCACCCCAAAGGGCTTCCCTGTGACACCAGCCCACCCTAAAGGGCTCCCCAACGACACCAGCCCACCCTAAAGGGCTCTCCTGCGACACCAGCCCACCCCAAAGGGCTTCCCTGCGACACCAGCCCACCCCAAAGGGCTCTCCTGTGACACCAGCCCACCCCAAAGGGCTTCCCTGTGACACCAGCCCACCCTAAAGGGCTCCCCAACGACACCAGCCCACCCTAAAGGGCTCTCCTGCGACACCAGCCCACCCCAAAGGGCTTCCCTGCGACACCAGCCCACCCCAAAGGGCTCTCCTGTGACACCAGCCCACCCCAAAGGGCTTCCCTGTGACACCAGCCCANCGACCCCAGCCCACCCCAAAGGGCGCTCCTCTGACACCAGCCCACCCCAAAGGACTCTCCTGAGACACCAGCCCACCCCAAAAAGCTCCCTGTGAGGCGCTGGGGGTGACCAGGGACAAGGACAGGACGGGACAGAGAGGGACGATGCTCGCAGCCCCCGCAGGAGCGGAGAGGGGACGGGAGCGGCGCGGATCCCGTGCGGGAGCGTCCTGCCAGGGCGAGGTGCGGCCAGAAACACCAAAAAGGAGATTTTGGGGGGAAAGGGGATGGCAGGAACTGTCCAGCAGCAGCGAGGGGGGAGGCTGCAGAGCCCTGGGGGTGTCCCGAATCCCATCCCTGCCTGAGGAAAAGGGACCCCGAGAGCCCTGGGGGGAAGATGTGGGAGCAGCGGCGATCCCGGGATTTCTCAGCGCATGTGGGAAAACCCAGAGCAGGCACCTGACTTCAGACATCTCCCCCCACAGCGTCCCCGGGCTCCAAACAGGAAAAAAAATCCCACGGGAAGAAGGCCTGGACCGGGGAATAATTCTTTCCCAATTCGTATTTCCCTCCCCTTCCCCCTCTGTTCATTTTCTTTTCACCATTTTACTCCCTTTATTTACCTATTTTTTGATGTTTTTACACTCTGTATTCTCTTTTATTAAGAGTGCACTTCGACTTTTATTTCATTAAAAAAAAAAGAGGAAAGAAAATATAAAACTAAATAAAAAGCACCCTCTGAGAGCCAGGAAAAACGGCAGGGAGTTTTTTTACAAGAATGTTCCTTAAAATACAGATCAAGTGAGTGAGGCTCAGACATTTTTTTCTCATCTAAATCGAGACTTTCGGTGCTTTTTGCCAGCTTTCAAGCGCAGGCAAAATTTAACCGGTCAAAACCAATTTAGATCATCGATTTCAACAGCCTGACGTGTGTATAACCCCTCCTGAACCCAAAAAAAAATAAAAAAGGGGCTTTGAGGGGCACTGGGGGGCTGTGGGAGGTGGGATGGGGGCACGGTTGGGATTTATCCCCTGGAAATTCTGGGTGGATGGGATTTTACAGCTGGAAAAAGGAGCCTGGCCCCGGAGATTTGGGTTTGCGAAGTTCCAAAGACCTCCTAAACCCTGCTTTAGGCTTTGCCGGCATTCCCAGGCTTTCAGGATTGCTAAATTCAGCGTTTTGCCCTGGATTGAAGCCGCTTGAACAGGTTAGAGGATGATTTGGGAAAAGCCAGAATATCTGGCAGTGCCCAGCTTTGCCAACAGGAGCTTAAACAGATGAAGAGAAAGTTAAAATCAGCCAATTCTTCAAACAAGAGAGGATTCCAAAACTGAAATGATTCTCGAGTGAACTTTCCACCTTTCTAAGACTCCGCAGCGAGGCCGGGTTGAAATGATCGCTCTGACTCGCAGGCTATCGGGATCCCTTTCAAGAAAACCAAATAAATAAATAAAACGGATTTTTAGGGGGGGTTGTTTTTTAGAAAGAGGCGACTCCGGGCGCGGAGACACCGAGCCCCACGCAAGGGCCGCGCTCGTCGGGCCGAGAGGAGAAGCGATTCCCCTTCCCTGCTCCTCCTGGTTTTTTCCCTCTTTTCCCCATCGGAGGCCTGGGAAAACTCCCGAAATTTCAGGGATTCGGGGTTGAAGGGGCTCAGCCCCGCGGTGTTTTTCCTTCTCCCCCTCCTCAGTTGTACAATTCCAACTCTTCACGTGAATTCAACATTTTGTCCAAGAAAGAAACCTTCAGGAAAAGCACTTTGTTTTAAAAATAATCTCTGCCACGTTTTGGGCGTGAAGGAAAGGTGAAGGGAGGAAAAAAAAATATCTGTAAAAAACCCCCAGATTAGACACAGAGAAGACTTGGAGCAGAAAAAAAACCAGCATGGATTTATTTTAAGGTAAGTACAACAATTAGGACCACATAAGACAAACGAACTTTGAAGCAGGTTAAAGCAAATAGTCCTCAGGAATGGTAAAGGTGAAATCTATTATACAAAACATCACACGTCGTAAATAATAATAAAAAAGTATCAGATACTTTGTCTATTTTTTTTTCCCTTAAAAAAAAAACCAACCAGCGAAAAATAAATTATTTCCTCGTCTTGCGAAAAGAACAGCTCTAAAACGAAAGAAAATCTATTGCATAATTGTACACAGAAGAAGAAGAAGAAATCACTTGTCATTAATTTGGAAGTTAGGAACCGTTGGGCGAGACAAAAATAATCCAGTGAACTCAACTTTAAATATTATATTAATGGCTCTGAAAATCAGCCTGATTAGAAATCCACATATTTTTTACAGCACAACAGAGAACTCAAAAAATTCCCAGGACATATATTTATATATATATTTATAAACTTTTTTTTTCCTTTTAAAACGTATAAATGGTCGTTGTGATATTGGTCCATAACTTATTTTTCTGAGACCCCCTATACTTTAGCATATAAAATTTGCCACTTTTAGATAGACATATATATATATAATTTTTTTAACCTTTTT